>JAWPHD010012520.1:0-75330 GCA_037043455.1 Cyrtodaria siliqua | reverse complement strand
AAAGTAAAATAAGAAATAAATAAATAAGGCATAATACACGGACCATAAATATAACAACTTTATAATAACTCAATTATATAGAACCATCCGTGGATAAAATAACCACGTGTGACCATTCATTTTCTGAATTAGACAATTTCAAAGTCAATGGCATTCATTTTAAATCAAATTTCGGAAAAAAAATGTCGTTTATTTAGATCTACACAAGTTTACGCGACAGACGTGCATGAACACATCAAATGGGATTACATCTATTAATAATATTATTGTATTCTCCCCGGAAAAAAGCGTAGTAAGTTAGTTGAAGTTAACAGTTCAACAAAGTCATTGCTGAAGTATATGATAAATAGAATAAAAAATGTGTATTCATATCAGGCCCTCTATCCATATCAACCCTCGAGCTAAAGCTCTCGGGCTGATATGGCGGCTCAGGCCTGATATAGGGTGTGATATGAAAAAATATTATTATTCTCTATATTATGGACTGGGCAGTCAGAACTAGAATGGTATATGGACCGAAGCGAAGACCAGTCCATAAACTTGCATATTGACCTCAGCATCAACATTATTTTTAAATATGCTTTAATGGTAGATTATTGTTTACGCATAACGAGAAGACTAACACGCGCTTTATTCTATCTAGACAAATTAAAGAAAACGTTGTTTCTGATCATTGTTATGAAGAAATATGCACCAGCGACGGTTATTAAAACGGTGTGATGTGCCAATAGCACGAGGAAAGAACTTTGAAGTCACTAAATTAACCTTAACAAAGATATTGTTGGATTAACTATTTTATGGAGTTAATGCTGGTGTAAATGTTCCGCATCGCCCACGAATGGAATTAATCCCAAAGGACTTTATGGTAAAAGCTTGATTCGGCAACGTTTTCACATGCATAAACTCAATAAAGTTACTATAATTCTGATATATCCAACATTTCGATTTAAAAAATATTTTAAAGAAACTAAACCGCCAAATAACGGCAAAATTACGCTACAACCCCGTTTATCAAAACTCTGTCCAGTTGTTCAGATCATATACTAATGTATGTGTGCCAATTAAAAGTCTGTCAGTACTAAGCAAATGCAGATAACGTGTCTTGCTCAGGGACACAACACAAATGGTCAATGCGGGGATCGAACCCACGACCATGACTGAAAGGTCGTGGGTTCGATCCCCGCCATGACCATATGTGTTGTGTCACTCAGCAAGACACGTTATCTGCATTTGCTTAGTATTGTTTCTACCCAGGATTTAGTTCAGAGAGCTTTTGTTAAAATCGATGTAAAATAAATAAGTTTAAACTAAACTAAATTAAAAGTCTGTCTACGATAGAGAAAAAGTAGAAAAACTCCAAGGCCGCACGAATGGTTACTGGATTAACAAGATCAGTATCAATACACAAATTATGATTCGAAATCGGATGGCTGTCATTATCCGATAGACTTAAATCACAAAAACCTTGCCAATGTTCATAGTCATTAATGGCAAACTGTTTTTATATGTTACTAACGTTTTCCCTCTATTTGTCTAAGGAAATAACCATTTTAACCTAAGAAACAAACTTATACAAGCCATCTAGGACATTCATTAGTCTGTATTTATTCAAAATACTATAAATATCTGGAAAAACCCCACTATTCGGGTTACCTATAATAAAAGCGCTTCCCAATAACGATTTTAAGATATCTTAATCAAACCAGTTGTTCAAAATAATGGCGGAACATGCACATGCAATGTTTCGTTCTTTCGGTGTTTAGTTTCGTTCTTTCGCAGAGAATGTTTTGAGTTTCGTCCATTGAACCCGAAACGATACAATATGTTTCGTTCTTTCGACATGTTCGACCACGAAACTATATACGCAACTATATATTTTGACTACTTATGTGTTTTCGTTATTTTTTATGAAAGAACGAAACTGGCAGAAATAATTCACCATATTCAAAACGTTTGTTTACAGAGTATAGATTATTGCGGTCACTCTATACATACATATTGTCTTTGCCAATAGCACAAGATGAGATAATACATATTGACAAAGACTGACATGTCCCCTTACAACTGTCTACGATTGTAATGGAATTATGTTATCTCTTCGGGACCGGTGTGATTTAGATTTGACTTGGGAAGATCTAAAAGACAATTTCTTTAGCATCAGATATAAAAAAGTATCCATTTACGTTAAGAATGACAGTGATTGTATATCTATGTTGAAGTCGGTTAAGATTCTGTCACCAAGGAAATGCCACTGATTTACACTTTAACTCTTAGAAAGACCAAACACTCAGGAAATATACATACAAATATGTTTAGATAGTCGAGAAGTCTTCATCATCTGCGTGGTGCCACTGAGTTCCGTCGGTGTGTTCTTGGGCAAGACACTTTACCTTAGCCTCGTCCGTCGGATGGGGTCGTAAACCGGCGGTCCCGTGTATCGGTCTAACCTCCGAGCACGTTAAAGAACCATAGGAATCTATTCGATAATAAGAGTAGGGCAGGTTCCCGGATTCCTATGTATCCTTCCCCTCCCTCTCTCTGGGGCGGCTCTAAATAACCTATACTGTGTTGATGAGCCGTTAAACAACATTCAGTTCAATTCAATTCATCATCTGCGACGCTTAAATTGATGCTTAAATTGAAATTTGACGCTTTAAAACACGTGGGCTGGCCAACGATGCTCTCCAGCAAATTCATTATCTAATATCTTACATTATTCTCTCCTAATATTCTTTTTTTCCCTTCCTTCCTATTACACCTCTTAACATATAGTCATACAATATATTTAATATTATCTAAACAGTGTTATGCATTTTAACTGTTATGTGCTGTTTAAATTTGTGTAGTAATTGTATTTTTTTAAATGTAATGTTGTATGCAAAAAACAATAAAATAAAAGCTTTTAGACACCAATAATGAAATCAATTTGATTCGATATCCAGATAAGCATTACCTCAACTACAACATTACCTCATCTACAACATAACCTCGTCTACAACATTACCTCATCTACAACATTACCTCAACTACAGCATTACCTCGTCTACAACATTGTGGAATTAAATCGAAGTACCGGTTACCCATTTAAATACTTTTTCATTGAAACTTCATCAGAAGATTCGTAACTGGACAACCATAAGAACCTCAACTCAAGTGCTGTCAGAAAGATATATACAAACTCTGTCCTCGACTTCAGAGTAAATAAATGTCATCTTTTAAAAAGGGCACCATGCTTGATTTTCTATGACTTGGAAGATGCCACAGCAACAAGCGAATAAAGGGCACGACAAGACAATATTGAAGGCAAACATCAAACGTGAACATCCTTTTCAGGATTTAGGTAGAGTCCAGTCATCGCACAAAGAGGATTAAGCATAATGGCGAACTGTCAATGGGTCAACCACTACCAATGCGGTGAGTTGCAAAATGATAGGGTCATAAGAAAACAACAAAATCAAATTTATACATGTAATTAAATTCATCGAAAGCCACCAACACGAAACAACAAATCTGTCACATTGTCATCTTAAAATATTTTTAATTACGCGGTTATCAGTGTAAACAGTTCAAACGGACACAGTGTTAAAGTATTCTACCTACCCACACTGTCAATAATAAATGCACAAACAAGCATGCTGATAGTTCACACATCCAGCAAATGCTAATATAAGTATACTTAATTTTGGATTCAGAAAATGGCGGAACAATGTAGATATACAATAAACTATATTATTGAATTAGAAGTCAATGGTCGCTAAAATGTGCTGTGTTTGAATATCGTTCATAGTGTACGTATTAATAGGAGGTAGGTAATTAAATATGTTTTTAGAACAGTAGGCCCAAGTGGGCCTGTAGACGCTCTACTGGTATGATGTGATTAAAAAAAACATGATAGAGGGCAACCTAAGAAACATGTTTCCTATATATAACTCTATGTAAACTTTTGGTCATCGTGGCGGCCATTTTGAATATTTGACGACAACGAAAAACACAAACTTGATAGAGGCCAACAACAGGAACATGTATATGATATTTAACTCGAATGGAATAAGTGGTAATATGTCGTTTGATAAATGTCCTTAAATATGACCTAAGTTTAGCCATGGTGGCCATCATGGATGACTGGAGGCCCAAAAAACACAAATCTGAGAGGGACTTACGCAAAGATCATTGTGATTAAGTTTCATCAAAATCCTTCAAGAATTTTCAGAGATGTCATTTTTAGCCTTCTTCTATATAACTCTATGTAAAAGTTGGGTCGCTGTGGCGGCCATATTGATTATTCGACGATAACGAAAAACACAAACTTGATAGAGGCTAACCCAAGGAACATGTTTATGATATTTCACAAGAATGGATTAAGTGGTTTCGGAAGATATGTTGTTTGAAATTTCCTTCAATTTGACCCAATTTTAGCCATGGCGGCCATCTTGGATGACTGGCAGCCGCGAAAAACATAATTCTGAGGGGGACTATCCTAAAGATCATTGTAATCGAGTTTCATCAAAACATGTTTATGATATTTCACAAGAATGGAATAAGCGGTTTCGGAGATGTCGTTTGAAATTTCCTTAGTATTGACCTAGCTTGGACGATAAAGAAAAACACAAACTTGATAGAGGCCAACTCAAGGAACATGTATATGATATTTCACAATAATGAAATAAGTGGTTTCGGAGGAGATGTCGTTTGAAATATCCTTAAATTTAACCTAATTTTAGCCATGGTGGCCATCTTGGATGACTGGCGGCCGAGAAAACACAAATCTGAGGCGGACTATCCTTAAGATCATTGTAATGAAGTTTCATCAAATCCTTCAAGCGGGTTCAAAGAAGATGTCATTTTAAGCCTTTTAATATATAACTCTATGTAAACCTTGGATCGCCGTGGCGGCCATAACTCTATGTAAATTTTGGGTCACTGTGGCGGCCATTTTGATTATTCGACGATAACGAAAAACATAAACTTGATTGAGGCCAACCCAAGGAACATGTTTGTGATATTTCACAAAAATGGAATAAGTGGTTTCGGAGGAGATGGCGTTTGAAATTTCCTTAAATTTGACCTAGTTTTAGACATGGCGGCCATCTTGGATGACTGGTGGCCATGATCAAATCTGAGAGAGGCCCTCCCAAGTAACATTGTGTTGAAGTTTCATCAAAATCCTTCAAGTGGTTTCAGAGGAGATTTCGATTTTATAAAATTGCTAACAGACAGACAGACAGACCAACAGACGAAAAGTGATCGCATAAGCTCACCTGGCCTTTGGCCAGTAGAGCTAAAAACAGCAGCAACTAATAACCTACAATAACATGTCCCGTAAGGGTAAATGACGCAAGTAAACTGGATGGCATAGGTGTATGGGACAAAATTAACCTCGTTAAAATAATCTGTCATTAAGAGTAAATAAATGATAAATGACCTCACTGATTAAGTTCGTAAACATGTTTGTCCCTCCAAACTGGACAGACTTTGTCCCATATGGCATGGTATCCATGTTATATACTCAGTACCTTTCATGTCCTTTTATAAATACAGTTTACCTAATAAAGAAATGCTTTTAGAACAATGACATTAGCGCCTCCGTAGTCGAGGGGAAAACATTTTAGCCTCTCATCGCTGCGGGCTCGAATCCAACTGGGAGCTAAACTTGAAAGTGAGCAAGTGTCGATTCTAACGGATGACGGGTATACAGTACTGACTCTAACCCGGAATAAGTGGGTGGTCTGCCTCCACCACAAGAAATCGATCGTCATTCATAGCTTAAAATGTGCTGACAAATGACGTTAAACACAAAACAAACAGACAAACACCCAAAAACAAACAAACAAACACCATTGTAACAGAAAATAGAGCAACTTTCACAGAGTTAGTAATGAGAAAAAAATGATTTGGATTCATAGATACAAGATTCAAGTTTCTTATTAAGTAACGTAAACATTACAATGTTTCTTGTTACGTGATACAATGAATAATATTATATACAACAGTCAGTCATGATAAGTATGTTCATAGACATGAAGGCAATGAGCAAAACATGATTTATACGGAAAAGATATACAAACATATATTGAACGTGAGGTTGTACTAAGTACATTAAAACAATAGAACAATGCAATGTGAATGTATGTACATATATACATATTGAAATATCATGAAGAACGTTAAAGCATATAGATGTGGTGCAAAAGATGGTGTAGTATTTACTTTAAGTGAGATTAAAAGTACATTTTCATGACGATTAACTATGTGTTGTCGAATAATTGTCGCTTGATATACAAATTTACAATGTTTTGAGATAACAGACTGCATTAGCTCAATAAATTTAAAAACGCTTGGTCTAACAAAGTAACAAAGTAACGTGATTTAATATATTGTTTTCGAATGTCAGTGTATGCTAAACACATACAAATAAAGTGGTATTCGTCTTCTAGATCACCAGAATTACAAATTAAACAGTAGCGTTGATCATGGTCGATTCTGTTAACATCATAACGACCTGTTTCAATCCGCAGTTGATAGAGACTCGTATATGAAATTGAATTTTCGTTACATATAAACAATTAAACAAACTCTTTTGAATAAATCGTATATAATTGATGAGCGTAAGTGAGTAAACTATAAGTATTATTCAATGAGTTTCATATTTTTATGAACGTTAACAAAATATAATACTCTTTTAAATATGGCATCGTTTGTTTGAGATAAACAATAAACAAGCATTTAACAAATGCAATCTATTGCAGGCTGTCGTCCGATGATATTACACACGTGGTAGTAAATAGAGGACGAACAAACCGAGCGTCATATTATTAGTTATTGGGTTTGTTACTGACCTCCTACAGAAATATGTGGTGTCAGTAAGATTTATACGGGGCGAGGCAATAGCCGAGTCCCCCAATATATCTGACTGACCCCACAAGGTTTGTTACTAATCCCCTACAGAAATATGTGGGGTCAGTACGATTTATAGGTGGTGAGGCAATAGCCGAGTTCCCATATATATCTGACTTCTGTATGGGGTCAGTAACAAACCCAATAACTGATTTATTGCATCTAGCACCTTTTTTTAAGGCAAACCCATTTTAATGGAGCGTCAACGTCATTGAGACGTTCGCGGAGTTTGACGTCATGACGTTGACGTCACGACCGGTACCCTTTCAAAACATTAATATTTACTTATTATGTTTGTTATTAACGCCTTAAAGATTTATTTGCAAATGATTTAAACTTTGAATCGGATTTGCAGTTCATATTGTTTTAGTGACCCTCTATGAAATCTACGATGTTCACATTTTCTAAGTAACGAGTTTCGAGTAGAGAATGGCGAGTTTCGATTAGAGATTTCGAATTTCGAGTAGAGAAAATTGAGTTTCGAGTAGAGAATATCGAGTAGAGAATATCGAGTTTCGAGTAGAAAAAAATCGAGTTTCGAGAGGAGAATATCGAGTTTCGAGTAGAGAATATCGAGTTTCGAGTGGATAATATCGAGTTTCGAGTAGAGAAATCGAGTTTCGAGTAGACAATAGTCAAATATGAGCAGCAATGGTGTAATAAAGGCAGCAGAGATGTATCCAAGTATTTTCATCTTTATCTTATAATCACATCTATCTAATTAATACCCTTCTACCCACTGGACAAGCCTCCTCCTCCTCTTCTTCTTCTGCTTCTGCTGCTTCTGCTTCTTTTTCTATATAAACATGTATATTTTAATAAATATAACAATGGTTCGTTTTTAATATCCCACTGTGCAACAGTGTGCTTCGTTTCTGTAAGGGACATTCATTTTGCTTAAAACTACAGTCTCTATATTAATCGATTTCTTCTTTGTAGGCTTGTCTTTATTTGTAACTTGGTGTTCACCAGCTGCTGTCGAGATCGGGTATTTAAGCGAGCAAATATAACGCAGGACATCAACCGAAGCATTGTGGTGTAGTGGTTATAGTGTCTGCCTTGCATTCGGGAGGTCGTGGGTTCGAGTCCCCTGACCGCGTCATACCAAAGACTTTAAAAATGGAGTAGTTACTTGTAACCCATGCATGACAAGCAAATAATGGGTAGTACTACGTCTGGTCAAAAACCGTCTGGTCAACCCGGTGTCAGAATAATGTGTCTGGGTGGGGTATCACGTACTACGGCGTGGTATTCCAGTGTGGCAGCACTATATCTGCTTCAAGTAGACTGTAGATAGATACATAGCACTACACACAATCACTCACGCAATAGTCCAGACATAATGCCGAGCCAACGGGGGATTCTTCCCGGGGGCTCATATGGTAGAGGGACTTTAAACCTTAGAAATCATCATCAGCAGGACATCATTTATTGTATAGACATCGACCAGTGCACAACGTACCTGTACACAGGTAACATTATGATTTACAGAAGAAGAAAAATTACCTCTTTCGGGACTCAAAACACGACTTTCTGATTTCAAGTCAGGTGCTCTATCCATTGAGCTATAACGCTTCTTGAGAAAATGGTATACAAACTACCATTTATTATAAGGCAAAATAACTTAACATATTTGAACGCAGCTCAAGATGAATCCATAAATATATAGTCCATCTTGTCGGACCTGTAAATTAACATTGCCTTGTGTAATACTATACGTTAGTAATATCAAACTAATATTCCGCCTGAAAACAACCGTACCTCGACTTGTTATTTAGAGCTTGACGAGTTTGTGTGTGCGCTAGTTATTACGTAATGCCTATTTAGTGTTAATAATGAAAGAACAGACCAATGAATATCCGTGGTCTAGTGGTTAAACGAACGGCCGTCAAAACTTAAAAGCGCAAGGGCAGTGGTTCAAATCCCGTTCCCGGAAAGTAATTTGTTTTTCACCTATATTCTGAAGCCGTATATTTATCGGTTACCTGTACGAAGGCTAAATGAAAATGTGATAATTTACGCATAGATCTCTGCCTTATATACCGACTATTGGGATGTTCGTCGATTTGAAACTACTTCACAAGTGACTCATTCATATTCATGAGTTATTACGAGTTAAAATAGAGACTCTGTAGCTTTAAGTAAAAAAACAAACATGAACAAATTGCAGTTGTTTACGTTTATTTTTGGTGTTTGAACAACCTCAGAAGTGGCGATGGAGTTCTTTTGCATATACATACCTCCAAATGGAGGTCGCTACAATGAATACCAGCCGTGTACACGTGCACTACTAAATAAATTCCTTCATTCATAGATTAGCACCAACTTGAAAACAATTTCCATGCAAATCTTATGGTCAAGATTCACCTTTGACAGTGAACGCATTCTAATTTATATATGAAAGGCTACATTGATTTATTTTTTTTACAAAGAAATGCAAACCATGGAAATGAGTATTCTTTTTAGTTCATATATTTGTTTTATTAATAGTTATTTCAACCGTTCATTGTTTTCTCCTTTTTGTCTCGCCCTATGGTGGATAGCGAGACATAGCAGTCACTTTTCCGGCGGCGGCGACCACACTTTAAATCAACTATATCTCAATAACCGCTGCTCGCATTTTGCTGAAACTTTGTCAGATGCTTTTTTGGGTCAAGGGACATCAAGTAATGCCAAAATGACCAAGGTCAAGGTCATATTTTGTGTATTTTCCCAAAACTTATCCTTGGTTAGGTAACTTAACCTCAGTTAACTGTATGTGATTGCCTCATTTTCTTCGTTTGATACTTGGTCATATGTATTGTTGGCATTGGTGGACATCACTGAATGAGAAAAATACCAAGGTCAAGGTCATATTTTTCTTTTTTTTCCAAAACTTAACCTTGGTTATGTAACTTAACCTCAGTTAACTTTATGTGATTGCCTCACTTTATGTCTTTGATACTTGGTCATATGTATGGTTGGCATTGGTGGACATCGCTGAACGACAAAAAATACCAAGGTCAAGGTCATGTTTTTGCGTTATATACATCAATTTGGTTAGGTAAGTTAATCTCAATTAACTTCTTCTGATAACTTTAATTTCTTTTGTTTGATACTTGATCATATGTATTATTGGCATTAGCGGACATCACTGAATGATAAAAATTACAAGGTCAGGGTCATAATTTTCGTTATTTTCCCCAAACCCACACCTAACTTTGGTTAGGTAACTTAACCTTAGTTAACTTTATGTCATTGTCTCACTTTATGTCTTTGATACTTGGTCATATGTATTGTTATACCCCCGCTAAACGAAGTTTAGTGGGTATACTGGTTTCACCCTGTCCGTCTGTCTTTCTGTCTGTCTGTAGACGCAACATTGTCCGCACCATAACTCCGCTCCACTTAAAGCAAATCTCATGAAACTTCACAGGTGAACGGCCCGCAGTGAGAGAAGGACCACTATTGATTTTGAGGTTAGTTTGTCAAAGGTCAAGGTCACTGGGACCCGATAATGAAAAATATTTTCTGCATCTTAACTCCTCTCCATCTGAGGCAAATCTCATAAAACGTCACAGGTGAACTAGGTGTAATGAGAGGATGGCCTCTGTTGATTTTGAGGTCATTAGGTCAAAGGTTAGAGTCACCAGCACCCGATGATGAAAAAGCATGTTCGCTCAATAACTCCTTTCCCGCTGAGGCAAATCTCATGAAACTTCATAGGTGAACTGCATTTGGTAAGATAACAAACCCTATTGATTTTGTGGTCAGTAGATCAAAGGTCAAGGTCGCCGGTGCCAGAAACTGAAAAACCTTTTCTGTTCCATAAATCCTGTCTCCCTGAAGCAAATCCCATGAAACTTTATAGGTAAACTGCCTGTGGTAAGTGAACAAACCCTCTTGATTTTGAGGTCAGTAGATCAAAGGTCAAGGTCACAGGGACCCGATAATGAACAAGATGGCCCCTACTGGTTTTGATGTCAGTAGGTCAAAGGTCAAGGCCACGATTACCTGATCATGAAAATCCCATTCCACTCAATTTTATTCAAACAGTAGGGTGGGGAATGGGGGTGGGTGATGGTAGTGGGGGTATATTTGTCGCCTTGAAAATGCAACCGTTTTTAGTAGGCATTGGTGGACATCGCTGGATGACAAAAAATACCAAGATCACGGTCATATTTTGCGTTATTTCGCCCAAACTTAACCTTAGTTAGGTAACAAACCTTGGTTAGGCAGCATAACCTCAGTTCACTTTATGAATGCCTGACTTTATGTCTTAGATACTTGGTCATATGTATTGTTGGCATTGGTGGACATCGCTGAACGACAGCAAATACCAAGATCAAGGTCATATTTTGCATTATTTTCCCACAACTACACCCTGGTTAAACCACTTAACCTCAGTAACTTAACTTCTTATGATTACTTCGCTTTTATTTGTTTGATACTTGGTCATATGAAGTGTTGTCTTTGGTGGACATTATTTAAGCACACATTTAATAAAATATTTCATATGCGCTTTGCCGTGGTGGCCGAGACACAATCAGACCCAGATCTTGTTTACTCTATGTCTACCTCCTTGATTACATGAGGTTATGACCTTAACAAACACTATAATCAACCGGAGGTAACTACAAACGTACATGAAACGTTTTGCAAACAAGGAATTTTAGTGTTTAATTTCATAATAACTATATGTGTCCCGTTTTCAACTGTGAGCCATCTTCAGCAAATATTTGCGATAATAGGAAAGCTATCTACTTTCAAATTCAGAGGAAATAATAGTACAAACCATGAATATCTCAGGAAGTTCCTGATTCAATTTAAGTTATGCAAATTTAGGTTACAAGATAAAAGTTTTATGTTAGGTATACATATACATCTGCATCCCTGAAACACAGCAAACATGTTCGTAAAGAATATTATATAGGTAGATTACCAAATGGCTGATCAACCTTTTGATGACCGATCTTATGTGGATTTGGTCGTTCTCCTCTTTGCTTGGTCACCGGTCGTGGAGGACAAAGCGCCTTTCCTATACCTTACTTTTATCTCATATTGCTTCTTCGAAACATATGCTTTTTCACATTGTTAGTTTGGCTAATGTTTTCACTATTGAGTACATTCTTATTAACATAAATGGTACCTTACGTTCACCTTTGTATTCCTTATATCAGTCCTTATTCTTCTGTTATCACTGTATATTTTATTTGAATTCTTTCTTACTATAACTTTCTTCTGCTCTACTCTCACAAATTACCGAATGATTTACTTTTTAAAATGCATTTGCCATCTGCACAAGCTATAGTTTCTGTCACCTTTGTCCTTCTCTGTCTTATTTTGTTTTCTTCATTGTATACGTGTGACTTGCTATCACCTCGACATTATTCATACGGTCACCACGCTTGTTAATCTTCCTTACTTCTCAATATGTTTAACCATTTCACTTATATATATAGAAAGAAAGCTTAGAATATTGAAAGCATTTGAGATCGCTTACTAAAATAAAAAAATATGGTTTTCGGACTATAGTTAGGAATGAGATATTGGAACGAAACTTACTGTGTATGTAGCTTATATGAAAAGAAAACGTAGGACTGCATTAGATGTGTTTGTTTTAATGGTATTTTACGTCATTTTTAGTACATGTTAGGCTATATATGACGCTCGATTTGTTTTTGTGGTGGAGGCAGACCACCCACTTATTCCGTGGTAGAACTGTATACCTCCCGCCATGTCTGTAGACGCAACATTGTCCGCTCCATAACTCCTCTCCCCCTGAAGCAAATCTCATAAAACCTCATGAGTTGATAGCCTTGGATGAGAGGATGACCCCTATTGATTTTGAAGTCTGTAGGTCAAAGTGACAAACCTTGTCCACTCCATAACTGCTCTCCACTGAAGCCAATCTCATGAATATTCATAGATGAACAGCCTGTGGTGAGAGGAGGATCCCTACTGATTTTGAGTTGGTAAAAGGTCAAGGTCACTGGGACCCGATAATAAAAAACCTTGTCCACACCTTAACTCCTTTCCCCCAGAGGCACATCTCATGAACCTTTACAGGTGAACTGCTTGTGGTGAGAGGATGGCCCCTATTGATTTTGAGGTCAGTATGTCAAAGGTCAAGGTCACCAGCACCGATAATGAAAAACCGTGTCCGCTTCATAACTCCTTTTCCTCTAAGAAAAATCTCATGAAACTTCAATGGTGAACTGCATGTGGTGAGAGGACGACACCAATTGTTTATTAGGTCAGTAGGTCAAAGGTCAAGGTCACCGTAACCTGATAATGAAAAACCTTTTGCATTTCATAACTCCTGTCTCCCTGCAGTAAATCTCAACAAACTTTATAGGTGAACTGCCTGTTGTGAGAGGACGACACCTATTGATTTTGAGATAAGTAGATTAAAGGTAAAAGGCACAGGGACCCGATAATGGAAAACCTTGCCCACTCCATAACTCCTCTCCCCTGAAGCAAATATCATGAAACTTCATAGGTGAACTGCCTGTGGTGAGAGGACGACCACTTCTGATTTTGATTCAGTAGCTCAAAGGTCAATATCAGGGTCACTTGCATCCGATAATTGTTCGCTCCATAACTCCTCTTCCCCTGAAGTAAAGCTCATGCAACTTCATACGCGAACAGGATGACCCCTTTTGATTTTGAGGTCAGTAGGTCAAACGTTAAGGTTACCGCGACCAGATAATGAAAAATCTTGTCCGCTCCAAAACTCCTCTCACCCTGAAGTAAATCTTATGAAACTTAATAGGTGGACTGCCTGTGATAAAAAGATGGCCCCTATTGGTTTCGAGGTCAGTAGGTCAAAGGTCAAAGCCACCATTACCTGATCATGTGAATCACATTCCACTAAATCTTTACTCAATGGGGAATGAGAGGCAGGACTGTTAGTGGGGATATTTTTGTCGCCCTTAAAAGGCGACAGCTCTAGTTGGAATTGGTAGACATCGCAGGATGACAAATAATACCAAAGTCAAGGTCATATTTTGCGTTATTTCCCCAAAACTTAACCTTAGTTAGATAACAACCTCGGTTAGGTAACTTAACCTCAGTTAACTTTATGATAGCTTGACTTTATGTCTTTGATACTTGGTCATATGTATTGTTTGGCATTGGTGGACATCGCTGGACGACAAAAAATACGAAGGTCAAGGTCAAGGTTATATTTTGCATTATTTTCCCAAAACTACACCCTGGTTAAACCACTTAAACTCAGTAACATAACTTCTTATGATAACTTCGCTTTTTTATTTGTTTGATACTTGGTCATATGTAGTGTTGTCTTTGGTGGATTTCATTTAAGCACAAATTTAATAAAATATTTCATATGTGCTTTGTTCACTCTATGTCTACCCACTTGATTACTTGAGGTTATGACCTTAACAAACGCTATAATCAACCGGAAGTAACTGCAAACGTACATGAAACGTTTTGCAAACAAGGAATTTCAGTTTTAATTTCATAATAACTATATGTGTCCCGTTTTCAACTTTGAGCCATCTTCAGCAATTATTTGCGATAATAGGAAAGCTATCTACTTTCATATTCAGAGGAAATAATAGTACAAACCATGAATATCTCAGAAAGTTCCTGATTCAATTTAAGTTATGCAAATTTAGGTTACAGGATAAAACTTTTATGTTAGGTATACATATACATCTGCATACCTGAAAAACAGCAAACATGTTCGTAAAGAATATAATATAGGTTGATTACTAAATGGCTGATCAACCTTTTGATGACCGATCTCATGTGGATATGGTCGTTCTCCTCTCTGCTTGGTCACCGGTCGTGGAGGACCAAGCGCCTTTCCTTTATCTCACATGGCACTATTGCTTCTTCACATTTTTAGTTTGGCTAATCTTTTCACTACTGTGTACATTCTTACTAACATTTCCCTAGTCTTATAATCTCCGAATTTAGCTCCCAATGCTGCCTTACGTCCACCTTTGTATTCCTTATATCATTCCTTATTCCTTCCGTTATCACTGTATTTTTTTATATTCTTCTGTTCTACTCTCGCAAAGTACCGTATGATTTATTTCTTATTATTTTTAAAATGCATTTGCCCTTTCCCCATCTGTACAAATAGTTTCTGTCACCTTTGTCCTTCTCTGTCTTATTTCACTATCCAGCTTTGTTTTCTTCATTGCATACGTGTGACTTGCTATCACCTCGACATTCTTCACAAATCTTGTTAATCTTCCTTACTTCTCAATATGTTTAACCATTTCACCTATATTATATAGAAAGAAAGCTTAGAATAGCATTTCAGATCACTACTAAAATAGAAAAAAAAGGTTTCCGGACTTATTATTATAGTTAGGAATGAGATATTGGAACGAAACTTACTGTGTATGTAGCTCATATTAAACGAAAACATAGGATTGCATTAGATTTCTTTGTTTTAATGGTATTTTACGTCATTTGACGGTCAATTTGTTTTTGTGGTGGAGGCAGACCACCCACTTATTCCTGGGTAGAGCTGTATACCTCCCGCCATCCGAAAGAATCGACACTTTCTCGCTTATAAGTTGAGAGCTTCCATTGGGATTCGAACCCGTAGCGGTGAGAGGCCAGAAGGTTTACACCGCAACGTCGTTAACCCCTCGACCACGGATGTAAACACTCAGGGCAATTACTTGAGTGAGGTGTGAGATATTGAAGCTTATACGGAAATATATATTGGAACGAAACGTTGTGGGTAGCTTATGGAAAACCTGTTTTCCGCGGATTTTTCACTTTTCTTGTTCCTTTATATTCTTATTTATCACTGCTTTACCATCACGTCTGTATTCTTCTTCTACCTAACGCGAATTTGACTCCTTTCGTACTATCATCTACGTATTCTTCCTTGTTATTACGTTATGCTGCCGTACATGTTTTACGTTTTGTTTATAGCAGTGCCAAATTATTCTTCCAAATGCGTACAAACACTTTATTCTTCACTTCCATAAGAATCCATCTGTCGGTATGACTAGAAAACGATTCACTTCCAGTAATGAGGCACAATCCATCTGTCGGTACGACTAAATAACGAACATTTGCTTATATACAGAGACACTGAAATATTTACAAAAATGGGCATATGATTCAGAAGGAACCTTAACACATTTGTATGTGCAATGTTTAATACATTAGCGTATAAGTAAATTCTATGGTGGAATATGATATGTATAGCGATGATGAAGACTACTGTCCGGTTCCGTCTGACTTTGCTTGATGATTTAAAAATATTTTTAGTTGTTAGTTATTTATGAAAGAAGACGGGGAATGAAAATATTATTTTTGTTGAATTGATAAACCGGATTGATGAGTACTATATATAATGAGGGTATCGGCATAGTGTTTTCCAGAGCGGGGTTTGCTCAAGCAATTTAACGGCAAGCATATCATTGTTTGTTAAACTGGCCGAAAATAAGTATAGATGTCGAACAGGAAATGTAGATTTCACAGAACACAGTAAACACAAAAACACGTAAAAAGACAAACATGTACGCAATGTTAATAAGGAATAAAGGCATATGACGTCACAAACGCAAAAAGGGTTGAAAATAGGGCTACCGCCTTGGAACGGTCAGTGGCAACAATGCCGAAGGGAGTTTAAACCAGGTTCTAGGGTGCACCAAACCTCACAATTACCCTACTGTCATCCCAATTAAACGGTGTAAATAAAGAATTCCCCGCCATGAAATATTCTCTAACCAACAAGGCAGCATTAATAGGCAATATAAGTAAAACACAAAGATGCTCGTGTATATATAAATACATAAAACAATAGCCTAGAAAGACAATGCCAGTTAAGCTTTAGTTGACCATGATATACAAAATATGAAAGTGGTTTTTGCCTGTTTTTTTAACGATGGTGTGCTTGGGTTGAGAGTTATGGTTACCACATTTTAAATGCTTCCTTTTTTGAGACCCCGAGAGGGAAAACTGTGCTTATACCCTCATTATATATACTACAGGGATGCCTACTAGGTGGTTGATTATTTTGTATACCATGGTCAACTAAAGCTGAACTGGCATTGTCTTAAGTCTCACAACCTAGGTCATCGAGCATGTCTCTAACTGCAGATGTTATGATACCGGTTGGTGGTTAACCTGGCTGCTCGCCTCTGCATCATTTCTATCTTACTCTTCGACTGGGAAGTGGAAGCGCCTGAACGATGCACAAGAATAAAGTATTCAGATATTTTGGTTTAGCGGCTGCTCTTCTTTTCTCAAGCTTAACATGTTGTTGGCCATCATCACTGTTCTGTCGATATGATGGTTCCAGGAGATTCACTCCAAGAATATAGATTTACTACCAACCTCTAGTACTTGTCCCTTGAGTCCGTAGTCAAATGTGACTGGAGGGGAAAGATGCTGCATTTATCAGAATGTGATGTTCCCATGCATGGTCCCATCCGGCTAGCCTCTTCAAGTCGTCCTGTAGCTTGGTACTGTCCTCCGCAGTATTGAAAGCTGTATATGTTATGTTCTCTCCTGCAAATAATCTGGTGTTAGAGTTGACAGAGTCTGGCAGATCAATCATAAAGAGCACGAAGAGCAGTGGATCTAGTACAGTGCACTGCTGGACTCCGCTGACTACCGGTGCTATGTCTGATACCGCACCATCGAATATGCCGATGGGCTTCTATTTTACATAAAGGATTGGGTCCAATGAAGTGTATTGCCTCTTGTCCCATACATATCAAGCTGTTTAGAAGTCGTATATATAGATACTCTGCTGCAATGGTTACAAATAAGAATATTACTTATAATTCTTGAAATTAATCGATACCTTATTTTAATAAATATAAAATCAAATTTAAAATGTATAGTTGGTAATGAAGATATGGAAAACATTTAGCACATTTTTTGGAGATATACACACAAACAACTAGCTGTTTTGCTCTTACAATCATAGCTTCCTATGGTTCGTAATATAACCAGGGCCCAGTGGATAGCACGGTCGACTTGAAATCCGGAAGACTTGGATTCAAGCCTCACCGACGCCAGATGGGGACGTAATCCGGGCGGGCCCGTGTATCGGAGTCTATCGTCCGAGCAAGTTAATGAACCATAGGAATATATTCGTTAGTAAGTGTAGGTCAGGTTCCATAATTGTTATGTATTCTTTCCTTCTCTCTGGAGCGGCTCTAAATAAAATGTAATGTGTTGATGAGCCGTCCAACAACATACAATTAATATAACTATTTGACATTGACGTTAATTGTACGTAAGATGTTAAGGTCAGTCAGTGAAAACATGTCTTTTACAATAATATTGAGATATATTTTTCACAACTAATGGCATTTAGTGCTTACTCAGGTGCAGAATCACATGATCGAGATGAAAGCAATGGTGTATCTGAGAGTAGGATTTCTCAGTGGATATAGACAAATATACCAATAACAAGGAAATCAACCGGAAGTGACTACATGCGTAAATATTTTTTTTTGCTGACACGACACGAACTATGTATGCCTGTTGTATAGGTTAATAACAAGAGGTGTTACACATGTTCAAATACGACATATGAGTATGCTCTAGACATTTTTTGATGATACTTTTAGAACTTCCTGATTCAATTTAGGTTATGTAAATTTATGTTACAGGATAAATGTTTTATGTTATGTGTACATATACAGCACACATATTCGTAAATAATATTGGTTAGGTAGATTGCCGAATGGCTGATCAACCTTTAAACGACCGCTCCTATGTGGTTATGGTCGTTCTCCTCCGTTACTAAACATAGAAAAAATGTTTCTGCTCAGTAATATTAGTTAGGAATGATAAATTAGAACGAAACTTGCTGTGTTAATTCAGAAATGGATTCCTTGACCACTCTCCGACCCGGCCCCCCGCTCACAAAAAGCTAGCCACAAGTCCCCTCTCCCCCTCACCCCCGCCCCGTCAAGTCGATTCATTGAAAAGCGTGTAAACACTTTATGGAGGTTCAAAATGATATGCAACACTACGATATTCAAAGAGAAATAATGTGTTTACCCCGACCAGAATAGAATAGACTACTAACGGTCTGAATATGTGTTGCTTTCTCGGCGTTATAGCGTTATATAATTACGCTATTATTATTTATTTATTGTAAATCAAAATGGCCTCCTTTTGCGGCCATTCTCTTCCAATTTCAGAATATTTTAATCATATCTTTATGATCATTTGTACATTTGTTTCTAGCTTTGTTTTCATTGCAATCGTTGTTAAGATGATTTCTTGTAAATGTTACGTGTCTTTGTACTCCTGAAGAAGGCGTAAAGCCGAAAGCGGTCGAGTATATATTGTAACAGTATACAAGCTAGCTAAGAGTGTTTTCTTTATTTTGTTGATAGCACTGTAAATGATAATTTTCCACATTGTATTATAACAAATTACTCTATCATTTAGTATCCTTTTTTGTGATTGTGGACAGTACTAACACCTCCACACATTTTATGAAATGTGCCCGTGTAAGTTTTTGTTCCATTTTAATTTGGCCTTTTGGGGCCTTTTTTCTTGTTCCGTCTTCGATAACTGCATTATGTTATTATGGATTAACGAAGGTATTTTTTATGAAATGTCCCATGTACAAACCAAGAGCCTCGCCAAGCGGAGCATAATTTATACGCCCGTCGTTTCATTGTTGTAAACCTAATACTTTAAAGGAAAATAATTCAAAGAAATATCAATCAGAGCACTATGGACCTTTATCAGATGTTTTTATCGTGTCCTGTTGAAGATGTGTACACCGTTTTCACATTTTCTAAGTATAGAGTTTCTAGTAGAGAATGGCGAGTTTCGAGTAGAGAATATCGAGTTTCGAGTAGAGAAAATCGAGTTTCGAGTGGAAAATATCGAGTTTCGGTAGAGAATATCGAGTTTCCAGTAGAAGAAATCGAGTTTCGAGTAGACAATATCGAGTTTCGAGTAGAGAAAATCTACGTTTCAAAATTACCAACAGAAAACAGTCAAATATAAGCAGCAATGGTGTTATAAAAGCAGCAGATGTATCTAAGTATTTTCATCTTTATCTTATAATAACACCTGTCTAATTAATACCCTTCTACCCACAGGACAAGCCTCCTCCTCCTCTTCTTCTTCTTCTTCTTCTGCTTCTTCTACTTCTGCTTCTGCTGCTTCTGCCGTGTAACATTGTGCTTCGTTTCGGTAAGGGACATTCATTTTGCTTAAAGCTACAGAGTCCCTATATCAATCGTTTTCTTCTTTGTAGGCGTGTCTTTATTTGTAACTTCATGTTCACCAGCTCATGTCGAAATCGGGTATTTAAGCGAGCAAATATAGCGCATGAAATCATTTACTGTATATACATCGACCAGTGCACATCGTACCTATACACAGGTAACAGTAATTTTTACCGAAAAAAAAAGTTCGCTCCTTTCGGGGCTCGAACACACGACCTTCTGATTTCAAGTCCTGTGCTCTAACCACTGAACTACAACGCTACTTGAGAAAATAGTATACTAACTACTATATATTATGAGGCAAAATAACTTAACATATTTGAACGCAACTAAAGATTGATCAATACATATGCAGTCCATATTGTCGCACGTGTAAATTAACATTGCCTGGTGTAATACTGTATCTTATAAATATGAAACTAATACTTCGTCTCAAATCAACCATATATCGACTTGTTATTTAGCGCTTGATGAGTTTGTGTGCGCGCCCTTGTTATTACGTAATGCCTATTAGTGTTAAAAATGCTACAAAATACCAATAAATAGCAGTGGTATAGAGGTTCAGCATACATCTTCCAAATCTTACAAGTGCAATGGCTGTGGTTCAAATCCCGTTCCGGGCAACTATTTTTTTATCACATATATTCTGGAGCCGTATATTTATCGATCTTACCTGTACGAAGGCTAAATAAAAATGTGAAATTTTACGTATCGATTTCTCCTTATATACCGACTTTTGGGGTGTTCGTCGATTTGAAACTACTTCACACGTGACTCATTCATATTCATGAGTTATTATCAGTTAAAATAGGGACTGTACAGCTTTAAGCAAAAAACACAAACGAACAAATAGCTTTTACCTTTATTTTTGGTGTTTGAACAACAGCAGAAGTGGCGATTGAACACTTTTGCATATGTATACCCTAAATGGAGATAGCTTCAATGATTACCGGCCGTGTACACGTGCACTACTAAATACATTCCTTCATTCATAAATTAGCACCAACTTGAAAACAATTTCCATGCAAATCGTATGGTCAAAATTCACCTTTGACAGTGAGCACATTCTAATTTACATATGAAAGGCTGCAATGATTTTTTTTCACAAAGAAATACATGCCATGGAAATGAAATTCTATATACCATTCCATTACTATATTCTTTTTTGTTTATATATTTGTTTTGTTAATAGTTATTTCAACCATTCCTTGGTTTCTCCTTTTTCACTCTATTTCTATTCCCTTGTTACTGTTATACCGTTTTCTGTGTTTTCATCACCCACTATGATTGAAGGTAAATGCCGTAAGGATACCTAGCGGTATTCTTCTTTGAAAAGATTAAATACTAATTATAATATTAAAAGTATTTGCATTCAGATATGAATATACCCTTTCTATGGGCATGCGCATTGTATATGTGGCACGTTTAAGAAATATTGGTAGAACTTGTTACCCGACAGATTTGTCTTCATAATATTTTTACCGTATAGCCGTGTATATGTTGATATTACTTTATATGTAAAATGTCGGAAATAAATACTATTTTAAGACTCTTCAATTAGACAAATGTAAATGTTTATAATAATATCTTTATGACTCCACCACCTCCAGGATTTCAATCTTCCTGAACATTACAGCGGGCTCAATGATGTTTTGATACCTACTAATTTATTATGAAACTTTTTAATCTTCATTTCAGTTAATTCTTTCAATTTCAGATCTACATTTAAAATGCACAGAGTTATTTTTCCTGGCAGAGAGAGTATGTCAGCCAGGCTTCATATTATTCGTATTATATTATAGTAGGAGTTATTTCCCTTTTGCCACAATAGTATCATAGTCAGCATGTTATGGATTATTGATTATACTGTGTGTGAATACAATAATGAATGAATGAATGGTGTTTTATGGCACGTCGACACATATAACAGGTCATAATGTGCACAAAAACCGACGAAAGATGAAAACGAGGAAGTAGTTCTATCTGGCAACCGGACAAAAACTGTTCTCTTTGTCTGTGTTTCTTAAAGGTTCTTCTTTTGTTTGGTCAACCGGAATCCTTCCAAATGTGTTATTAGAATCACGATCTAATATATGTACCTGTACATTTCAGATTTTGAGCTTCAATGTTTGTTATGTTGAGAGCATAGTTTACCCTATCGTGAATCTGGAAGGATGCCAGATGCTCATTTCAGTTTGCTTCCCTTGATGCACGGATTAACCGAGAACTATTTTCATAAGGTCTATACACGTATAAGGATATCCAATGTGATAACAAATCTGAATTGTCCGTCTGTAAGAGGATGAGGTAGACCTACTACTACCTCATTTGTTGTGTTAACTTAAGTTATTAAACTAATTGGCGAAGGGTTTCATATAGATCTATGTAAATATACATATCGGTTGTACCCGTGACCTTCTGATATGCCTGCAATGTTTGAAAATAATCACTTAAAGATGATCAAAATAAAGTAGATTTAGAAATCGGTGTAGATGAGTCTGGTGAAAAAATATAGATGGTTATAAAAGATTGAATGTAGTTCGCGTCGATGTAGTTATTGTTATATAGATCTACATCTTCAAACATTTATTCTATAAATAATACATTCATACAAAATACAAAGTGATAGTTTGAAACAAAGGGGTTCTACAGAAACCAAAGCGCCGAAACGCAATGACGCCACTTGTTTGGATTGTCTCGCATATCCAATGAGCATGTTTAATAGTAAAAATAACTAGATAGGCACGCTATAAAGAGCGATGGACTTATAAAACCCGCAAATTAACTTAAAGGTCTAGGAGACCAACTTTAAATTGGCAAATAATATTATGTATGACGCAACATGGTTAAGATGACCGTTTTAAGCGCATCTTCATTCAAAATATAAATTGTAAATTCTTATTGTAGACATGGTAGACCTATAAATCACACTTTCAAGTTATGTTTCGATTGATATTATATTTTCATCATGTATTGGAACATTTTAACAATTTGGATTTTTCTATATAAAAGCTGACGTACCCACTTTAAAAGTTATTTTTTCCCCAAAATTTAGTTTGTCACATTTATTTTATTTAAATAGTGTTTATCACACACTCTGATTCACTATTGGCATCCATGAGATAAACACAACTACTGTAATCGTATCACAAGACGTGATAACAACGATTTATTTCCAGTTTCTTTTAAATTTGTTAAAAGATGACCATAGTGATTTCCATTAAAATATTTGTTTAACCTCCCAATAAGATACAATTGTACAAACCTCAGGTTCCATATTAACAAACAAATTATTTATGTAATGAAAATAATTATAAAAATTAAAAAAAAATATGTCCCTTGATTTTTTTGAATTTTTTTGAAAACATTTTTGGGGTAAACATTGTAAGTTTTTACCCAACAATTTAAAAAATAGTAAAAAAATACACACGTTTGATCAATGTATATTTATCATTTCAGAACCAAAAACGTATTTAAAACGTACACTGATATTTTTTTAAAAATATATACCAGTTTACAGCGATTTTTGTCATCAATGTCAAAAACCATTGTTTGAATTTGCCACCTTGAGTGGCACCGGTAATCCAAAATCCGGGCTCCAGCTGAAGGCCTAATACTAGTTCATATCTAGAAACAATCAAGCGATGTTTTTTTTGCAGCTACATGTGACTATGTTGTTATGTGGGTGGGTGGGCGGGGGTGCGTGCCACCAGATCTCCATAGTAAGGGATTGGTCTCGGTTAAATTGCAGGCTGGCTAGGGCCTGTCACGCGTGTTTTATACATGTGCAATGCAATCATTCTAAATGCTCGCCACTAAATGCAAGAGTGCACATGTTAGTGTTTAGTGCTTACCCTTCTTTTTAAACCAATCAGATGGCTCAAAATTGCAAATACTGGTTCATTGAATCCCACCAGACGGCGCTTCCGCTCTCATCTGTGTACTCGTTTACAACCGGACTATTTCGACTGATTATCGAGTACGAATAGGTGCCTTCATTTTTTCTTTTTTAAACAAAACTATTTGTCTTTATTAAATAAAAATATATATAGTAAAGGAAAATAGCTCACTCATGGATTTTCTCCACTCGAAACTCGATATTGTCTACTCGAAACTCAAATACATCTACTCGATATTTTCTACTCGAATTTATCTACTCGAAACTCGAATTTCTCTACTCAAAACTCGAATTTCTCTACTAAAAACTCGAATTTATCTACTCGAAACTCGACACTCAAAGAAAAGAATTCCTCGAAATCTACTGACCCACTCTAGAATAATAGAGGGTCACCATGTGACCGCTCTAATCCAATGAAATTCCTAGGATTTTGTGCGAGGTGAAATAAAACGGTTAAAACCCACTCAAACATTAAATATAAATGCAGTCTCAAGCATAAGCTCTCTATATACAGGTTTACAACTCTCTAGATACAGGTTTACAACTCTCTAGATACAGGTTTACAACTCTCTAGATACAGTTTTACAACTCTCTAGATACATGTTTACAACTCTCTAGATACAGTTTTACAACTCTCTAGATACAGGTTTACAACTCTCTAGATACAGTTTTACAACTCTCTAGATACAGGTTTACAACTCTCTAGTTACAAGTTTACAACTCTCTTTTACTGCTGTTGATTACAATCTGCCTCCAGTTGTTCAAGTAACACTGAGACAACTTATGTATATGTTTGTGTATGAAAGCATATTTCTTCGCATTGACATTAAGTGTTATACGCGCATTACCATTACATTTTTGAAGCTTTATTACATTTTTGTTTCCACATTAAAAAACAACAACACAACATCATATCACCTCAAGGTATGTGTATAGATAAACATTTATATAAGCGAATCATTTATATTAATATGTTTTCTTCCCATTTCTTAATGCTGTATTTAAGTATAACACAAAGATTAGCTAACAAAGATGGTCATGTATATATGAATATAAGAAAGCTAAATGCTTTTTTAAATGTCAATATCCTATTTGGTGATCCTCCCTATCGATATTTCCATCCTATGAAGACTGCAAAATTCTACTCTAAAATGCCATCAACGATTTTGTTATTGCGTTTGGAAGTCCATCTGCATACGAAATAACAATACATCTGGATTATACAAAGCTTTAACTCTTCAAGCAGATATACCTATTCCATATGATACCAATCTAACAAACAGATATACAATTGTCCATTGTGTGAGCCTGTTGAATTCAGATTCAGACAATTTAATATAAAACCTTATCTCTGGTACAGCTAAATAAGTGATCATGTATGAATGGAGTAAAAGTGCTGAGAATATTATTGTGTTTTAACGTAATATCTTCCAGAAAATATAGAATCGAAAAATTATCAATAACTATTGATTCAGAATCTCTTTCAAAAAATCAAACAAACGGGAGCGAACATATGTGCATTTTTGATCGGGTTCATGGCAACACTTTATCAACAAAACGCTCTATTCAAGTGTTTTTTCTTCATAACTTTATTTCTGAACATTTTACGAATTTTGTTCAACTACAGAGCTAATACCGCAATAAAATGAGCCCTTATTTTTACACCAGCCCTCCCAAACTGTGCACCAGCATACGCTTTCTTTTATTTCTAATACGCTCACATCAAAAGAGCAGTGGCAGAAAAACAATAAACGTGGCTCCAGCGTAAAAGGAGTTTCTACGATAGAATATGCAGCAACTCTGCAGTTCAGGGTGAGAAGGTTCTGGGCCCATTTTCCATATTTTATCTCAATGTACATGGAGGATGAGCCTGGCATGTTCATGCCTGTTAGGCGCCATATATATGTTGGTGCGCCTTAAAACCCAATTCAATTCAATTATTTCCAATACTTTGGAAGGGCGCCGATGAATCTCAGAAAGTACTGAACGAATTGAATCATGTTTTGCGGCGGATAACAGAGTTCACTATGTAGGTGTATTTTTGTGCTTTAGTTGAAAAGAAATCGTTTAATATTAAGAAAGCTATGAAGCAAACTATTACCTGGTTTCGCCACCATGCAAAGGTAAGACAGAAACAATTACGAAAATATACAGTACACACGTGAAAAAATAACTCAACATCAACTAATCACGGGCAGGTTATATTGAACACTCGTTTAAATTCGTAATAGATTACATTATTGTTGGATCTTTTAGTGTGATTTTTTTCTCTCAATTTTATTCAATATCACTACAAAGAAACTTTTTATTAATTTTAAAACTAACTGATAAATGTTAATCATGTAACATCACAATCTTACGAAATACTATTTCATTTTGATGTACTGATCATATGTTTAATCATATAAATTTGAATAAATGTGCGTGTTCATTTGATGGAACTTTATTATCTTATCTATAGATAGCAATATGCAAATTTGCAATACCTGTTGTTCGTTAATGTCTTGTCATAAGCAGTTGTATGTAAGCTCTGATGATAGAAAGATTATGTTTTTTAAGACTGCCGTATGCCATTTTAAAGGAGTTACATCAGGCCTTTCGTGGGGCTCTAGGGATCCGACAATTTCTCATAACTTCTAAGAATTCCACAATTATAAATCATTTAAATCATTTTGCAATGATTTCATTTGTGTAAAAGTCTTTATACCAACAAAACAAAAAACAACAACACATAAATAAATACTAAAGAAGCCATATCGCCTGCATATACACTCTCAAATTAACTTTCTTCATCTGTCTGAATCCCATAAATACCTTATTCACTGACATTTAGTATCCGATTAACGAATAGAAAGCGGAATAGGTTTACACTTTTCTTGAGTTTTAATATAACACATGAAACTTGAATTTTATTGGTTACACATTACATGTCATTACTCTACGAAAACAAAATCAAAAGTGATAATCACCCATTAAATCAACCTCCGCACGCCTTTGTTTTATATTAGATAAACTCAACATTTTTAAATTGTATCAAACCCCTATAAAGAATCTATTCCAATGTGTAACATTAACCTACTTTGTAACGTGCGAGTACATACTCACTGCTTACCACTGACAGTATAGAGCGCCGTATAACCTTTTATGTAAACAAAGAATGTACAAACGCTCAAAGGGGAATGTCTTCAACACCAGAAATATGGGGCGTCCTTGCGCCGAGTGGTTAGAGAATCTGACTTGAAATCACTTGCCCCTCACTGCTGTGAGTTCGATCCCTCATGGGCCTAGGAATCTTTATGCGAGGAAGCTATCCAGCTGGCTTGCTTAACGTCGGTGGTTTTACCCAGGTGCCCGCCCTTGCACGAAAATTGCCCGGATGGGTCTTTCTCCACCAATGGAAGCTTGAAAGTCGCCATATGACCTTAGCTGTATAAAATCCAAGTCAATTCAATTCAATACCAGAACAAGTATTTCTTAATATATGTTTATATTTTTGTATCTGTATGATTTATTTTTTGCTATTGATTAGAATAATTACTATAATAAGTATTGTCAGATATTTCTTACTTTTCTGCAAATCAAAAACGGGGTGGCCAATTAATATTTACACTATTAGTACGAACATACACAACATAATATCTGAGACTAAGTAAACTCAGTACACATGTATAAGTGTAAACTCAGTACACATGTATAAGTGTAAACTCAGTACACATGTATAAGTGCGCGTTCATACATTCACACCCTTTGAAAGACAAGATGACACAATAAGGTTTTATTATTTCTAGAAACAATTCAATCAGAGTATTTATTACAGAAGAAAAAGGCGAATTGTTCGACAGCGCCTCGTAATCTTCTTTTTTTACGCCTCGTCTAGTCTAGTATGTAATCTACATATGATTTGCCTTTTATCCACATACTCTTATAGGATCGTAGAATAGGATTTGAAAACTTTATACATTTGTTATTAATAAACGTCAAGTACCAGTTACCGCTTATTCCTTAATTGTATCCAGCCGAATATGTGTCACAAAATATCAGTTTCATTTCGGGAATGAAATTCAATTAAACTGTCGTTGTGATGTGATAACCATTAAACCAGTCGTTTGCAAATAATAATTCTGAATGATGGCCACAAATACAAATAACTAAATGATGCCATCAAACAAGCCTATATTGATTTTGAAATAATGTCTCTCCAGGTTATCATTTAAAGACATAAAATATCTGAAACTAAAATCATACAGATTTTTAAAAGGACAATGTCCGTAACTTTTAGCCTATAAAAGACAAACTAATTACGTTGACAAACATAACACACCAACCATTATTGAGTATTTACTAAATAAAACCAAAATTGTTTGCAGGAATTCAATAGCGGTACAAAAAAAGAATAACCGTTTTGTGGGATTGAACTCGTAACCCACACTAAAATTACTTTCGCAGGTAATAATAGTCGAGCGTCGCTACCAACTGAGCTAACCGGGCTAGATGTATTACGTAAGAGATACAATTTATAAAAGCTAATGCGCTTATGGATGTCACATGGTCCTACATTATTTACAAATAATAAATAAAAACTTAATTTTTTTCAAACTCACAAATGTATTACTACAGGTTTATCTGGGTAATGTTTTCATGTAGACATTTCACTGAATAATAATCAGACAGTTATTTGGCTATGCCAATATCTGCTTACTCACGGACAGTGTCCCTTTAATTGACTTGGAGGCGAAAAAGTGCGAAAACGATAAGTCAAAACCGGGTTAAAGGACCGTGAAATATTGTTTTCAAATAATCTCTCCGAATGGAAATATTCTATTGAGGAAGGAATCTGAGAAAAACTATCATTATGCCACGTATAGGTGTAAAACGTTCATTGATGTTTGTTGTTAGTTTTATATGTCATAACATAAACAATCGATTTGTCATTCATATTAAATAAGATTAACTTGCATTCTTATAAAAAGGGCCACATGCACTGCAGAAGAAATAACAGAAAAGTGGGGATTGTGTGTATCTTCTAAGAAATAACTTTTCTCATGGATGACTGAACCATTTAAAATAATAAACAATGAGTTGCCAAACTATTGTATTCATACATTCATTCGCAGAAAAGCAATTTAAATATCCAGATTTTAACACGAAAATGCCTTAACAATGTCACAAATAACGTGACATTAGTGAATCACAAATAACGTGACATTAGTGAATAATTAAATTTAATATGTTTTTTAGGCGGGGATAGCTTTATTTACACTGTCCCGTTTTATTGGGATGACAATAGGGTAATAATAAAATTTGGTGCACCCTAGAACCTGGATTAAATCCGCTCCCACCCACCCAGCCGACCGTTCCAAGGCGGTAGCCGTATTGTCAATCATTTTATGTTTGTGATGTCATATCTTGCCATTTTCGTAATTAGTGTTTCTGTGCGTGTTTTTGATTGACTGTGGTCCTTGATGTTGAATGTTGTTTAACGGCTCATCAACACAGTATATGTTATTTAGAGCCGCCCCAGAGAGAGGGGAAGGATATATATGAATCAGGGAAGATAGACCGATACACGGGACCGCCCGGTTTACGTCCCCATCCGACGGACGAGACTAAGGGAAAGTGTCTTGCCTACGAACACACCGACGAAACTCAGTGGCACCACGGAGGATTGAACCCGGGGCTTCCGGTTATAAATCCGGCGCGCTACCGACTGCGCACGCCAGCCCTCTCTGTGGTCCTTGAATGCTACATTTCCTGTTCGACTTCTATATCTACGTGTACTGATCTGCCTAATGCGAATGGTCTGGCAGGAAACATATTATGATGGTGGCCCCTGTTTTCGGGGTACTAAGACGATCTTGCCGCGACAGCATTACTAAAACTATGTACAATATTTAACATACGATGTTAGTATTTAAGAAACATATTTCATTAACACATAAAATATGTTTTTTTCTCATTATTTTACTCACGATGTATGAGATATTAGGGTTTTTATGAATACATGTCGGCCATTTTCATAAATATAAACTGGCCTCATGTTTTCGTGGTTCATCTCATAAGTTTTTTATTTCTTATTTTAAAACACAGATATGGCTTGAAAATAAACAAAGTGTAAACAAAAAGCATAATCCTAGGTTCAAAGGTCTTTATTTGAACGATTTTATTTATTTTTCTTATTGTCACATCTAATTTAAGAAGCCTATATCACACTTTTATGAGGTACTTTCTTCGAGGTGACCCCTCACTTCCTTTTAATATAAAAAATACCCATAATGCAAAGCGGAAGTAAATAATTTTACTGAAATTTAATAGGTCAGACTTGTTTTACGAAGAAACTATGCCATTTTAATTGATTGTATGACTAGTACATTTCTGTATTATCATTTTATTAAATACCCCGAAAACTCAAGTTACACCGAAAACACGAGTCTCCACCAGTGGAGTTTATTGTTCACCGACAAGTCCCAAGCGGCTTTATGAACAAAGCAAGTTAAAATATTGATCTAAAAATATTTAACCAACAAATTAAACTTAGCTGGATTTCAGCTATAAATTTGTATGGGGGCAGTGGTTATTGTAACATATAGGGGAAGTAACCATTGCGGGAAGTTTGGTCAATGACGTGTTGGTGACGTCGACGTCATCCGCCGATCACGCTAAATACAGGGAATCATTCTGGTTAAAACCATACCAAATCTTATTATAAATGTAATAAATAGATTATTTAACTGTTGTGATCGATTATATGGAAATCCTTCACTATTTCGATGGTAGGCGTGTGTTGTTTTTTCACTCACTCGCTAATCATCTCGTGAAGGATTTCCCTATAATCGATCCCAGCAGTTAAATAATCTCTATTTTCTTTTGTTCCCGTCCTGTTTACTATATATTGTTCTTGTGTGTGTGTATATATATACATATATGTTCTGAAAATGTGGTTAAATCAAACCAAAATGATTAAAATAGAGATCTAAAATGTGTTTTTCCGTCTCGGGTTAACTACTAAAGGCACTGGAATGAAACATGGCACACTGATATAGGGCAATGAGAGGAATTCAGGGTACACGAACAACACTACCTTCATTAAAATAAGAATTAATACCCTTAAATGTTTGTACTTTTACACTCATAGTTTTTGTCCAGAGCAGAGCATAACTTGAAACCCACTAATAGGACTGGAATGCAGCTTCACACAGCGATAGAGGACAATGCGAGAAAGCGTTGAGCGAAAGAACCATAACTTTGTTTTATGATGTGCAATGCAATCACGACTGCATTTTAGCAGTAAAATAAAAGTGTTATCCATAACGTGAGTTTTATTTTTCTCTGTCGGAACTATTTTATTTTTGTTTAATGTAAAAAACGAATTGTATAAGAAAATACCGTTGAAAAAAACTTAATTTTATAGTTTTGTTTTACTTGAAATATTCTCAGAAAATGAGTTAATCATATAATTGAAAATCGGTCAAGTAGTTTAGCATTTACAGAACTATACATTAGAGTAGAGATGTCAGTTTGCTGGGTAATTTATTTCAGAAAATGCATATGGAAGTTTCATGAATGGCTTGGTTATAAAAGCAGGTAACTATAAAAGTCGAACAAGAACAGACTGCACTCAATAAAAGAACACGCATTATGACAAACTAGAATTACAATGTTAATAAGCAAGACATGTGACATCCCATGGATTACCGGCCACCTTGGAACGTTCAGTGGCAAAACGTCCGATGGGGGTTTAAACGAAGTTCTAGGGAGCACCAAACCTCACTCTTACCCTACTGTCGTCTCACTAAAACGGGAAAGTGTAAATAAAGAAATCCCGCCAGGTTATATTCTCCAAAAACAAGGCAGCATTAATATGCAATATAAGTATAACACGTAGATGATCATGTATACATGAATATGTAAAAAGAAGCAACCTAGAGAAAGTTACTAAGCAAGTATTCATTGACATGGCAGACGCCAGAGAAACAAGATAACAGACCATTAAGGGTAAGACAAGACAAGACTTAAGACAAACATCAAACGCTACCGTCCTTTAAGGATTTAGGTAGACGTCATAGGGTCCACGATCTGTACTGTCATCGCACAATCGAAGAGAACATGTTTACCGCATAAACTCGGGTTATAAGAAATTAAATAAACAGAAGATTTGCTGTTTTGTCATGAGTAACATTATTTGATTTCACCTCGAAGCGATCAGACTCTAATATTCACTCGTTTTTTACGTTAAAACATTCATATCCTATATATATCTTCATTTAAATTAGAGTCATTGCCCTTTCCTTATAATGTTTGTTCGAAGCCTTATTTGAAAAATACTAATGCATCTAGAAGAAAACTTCACACACTGATGTAAGGCAATGTGAGACAGTGCAAAGCTTAAACCATCTTATCTAAATTAGTGTCATTGGCCTTCTAATGTCATACTTATAATTCTTGTCTGGCGAATAACTTAAAAACCTATTATTGGGCTAAAATACAAATGAATATAATAATAGAGGGCAATGAGAGGTAGTGAAGAGCATAATAACCATAATTATATCTTCAGCTTGAGTAAGGACAGAATTATCGCATTGTGCACACTAACAATTGTTTTTGTATAACATGTTGATCAGACATCCCTCGTCTGGAATGTAATGGATTGTCAATCTTATTTGTATTGTTACGCAACAGCATGCTATTACGTTTGACTTTTGTCTAAGGAAATCACTTATTTAATATAATAACCCACAGATATTCGTTTATTATCGTTTCACATTTTCCCTTTAATGTATGATTTATGCCCCCTGATAACACTTCATTAAAATAAAGCATCCACTTCGGGGAGCAGTTATAGGTCATATCGATATTTCTTTTAAAAAGTATATTCTAGGAACAATATACAATTGTTGAAATAACCTTTTCACACGTCCTTCTGTTTTCAGGACTGTGATACTATGTTTAGTACTGTGAGGGGCCGGATCTGAGATATCACTGACAAAGACTGACACAGAACAAGCAACTGTCTAAAATTGGAATTAACTTCTGGTATGCTGTACACGTGCCCTGAAAATATGCCAATTTATAAAACGCTAGGAGCTTTATTTACGGGTCGTCATTACGCGATTACCCCCAGGCAGGCTCTTCTGGTTCTGCAATAACAACAAACGTTATACACAGAAAAGCGAATGGAATTTTTTTCAGTTGCAATTAAAGTGATCCATTCCTGTAATCCGGAATAAGTGAATGAAGCTTATATATTTCAAACAATATACATACACTCGAATATTATAACAATCCAGCACCAGGTATAACTGCTTTTATCGGGACCGAGGCTCTGCCGAGATCCCGATTAAAACAGTTATACCGAGTGAATGAAGCTTACATAGTTCAAACAATATAGAAAAAATAGATATAAAAATCGAACAGGAAAAGTAGTATTCAAGGACGACAGTCAACTACAAACACACACAGAAACAAAGAACGACTTTAAAGATGAAAAAATGCGATAAGACATCACAAACACAAAAGGGTTGACAATAGGGCTATCGCCTTTGAACGGTCATTTGCAAAAACGCCTCTGGGGGTTTAAACCAGGTTCTAGGATGCACCAAACCTCACTCTTACCCTATTGTCATCCCAATAAACGGGACATTGTAAATAAAGATAACCCCTCCAGGTTATAATCTCTTACAATTAAGGCAGCATTAATAGGCAATATAAGTAAAACACATAGATGATCATGTATATATAATATAAAAGCAAGAGCCCTCGAAGATAAAATGATACATTCCTGCAATCCTGAATAAGGGAATGAAGCTAACATAGACAGCGGAGACATGGTGATGCTCTAATAATACGTTTTTTCTACGAAAGAGTCATTGTTTTCAAGGATGTATTAATGTAGATCTAAATGTTCTGTATTTAGAAACACAAATTAATAAAAATCACTATTTTTATTATTACTCCTTAACTCGCTAAGCACGATTATAATAGCCTTTGTGTCCACGGTAAGTATTGAGCATTGAGTAACTCGCAGGCTAATCTAGGTGTACAATGTGCGTCTGCTGATCTGTCATTTCCCCACAAAACACCCCTTTGTCACATAAATGAAATGGTCTTATTTAAAAGAAAGATATATATGTATCGGGTTAAGGGTTAAAACGAGCGTTTCTCGTTAGCAAATCAGTAGTGAAATATGCGTATACTAATTAACAGCAATTTCTAGCGAACTACGCTAAGAGAGTTCCATTTCCTGATAAAATGGACAAACCTGTACAATGTACACGTTTATAATAGCATTTCTCCCTGAATCTAACGTAACTGTCTGCCAAACAACCTCTTTATTAAAGCAGCTATGTTTGAACTACAATAGGTGTTCAACTTATAACGCAACACTTTTGTTTAATTTCTTTTTCAACCGAAGTGACTGACATTAAAAATACGTGATTTCATTATGTGAGACTGTCATTTAGAACTGATGCATTTAAAAAATAATTGCTTTTCCGGTTCGCTATGAAATAACATTTTTAAATAGTTGCATGCTATTTTCAAATTTTAAACCTTTATGTTTCTATTGTTGTTAAACTAAAACAATTCCAAAAAATGCTTATAATAATTGTTAAAATTTAAATATGATTTTATGTTTACTTTTAAGAAAAAAATATATAATTTGAAAGAAAAATATAAATTTTATCGCAATACTATGAAACTGACAGATAATCGGACAATTCACTCGCGAAAGCATTTATAAATTAACATAAATAGGCATTTTATTCATATTTTGTAAGACAAACATATTATTAGTTATTGTTACTGAATCTCACATACCACATAAAGGTATCTTTGGTCAAATTTATGTTTTTTCCGTCATTGTTTGCAAATGTGTATGTTTTGCCCCCAGCTGTTAAGTAATATATTTTTCAAATTTATTCTGATAACAGAGTATTAAAACTATTTTTTTTTATAACTGCGGAAATCATAACAATGTCTGTAGCTGATGTTGGAACTGAATTTCATGTTAATGCTCGCTAAAATCAAGAAAACCGAAAAATAGCAAAACAATAAATATTCCACTTTTCATGTTCAGACATGGACATATCAGAGTTGTTACGAGTACAATGTAACAAGAAAGGAAGTGAAACCACCACCAACTATGTTTTATAATATAATCAACAAATGTATTCAAGTACTACAATGAAAAATATTCACTTACAGAAAATAATTAATATGGATCCAATATTTCTTTAAAATCCAATAATATTGGCAAGTGTCCCTTTAATCTAAATTATCAAGTATCCTTTTAATCAAAGTTGTCAAGTGTCCCTTTAATCCAATTTCACTTCAAGTCTTTCCTGGTTTATTAATTCGCAATAGTCCAAATAATCCGATGTCACTTTATTATAGATGAGCACAATAACTTTTATACTCTCTCAATATATTTTTAATTCATAGCATCCAATAATTTCACTTTATACTGAATTTATACTCAATTCAAATACTGAATACAGAAAACCCACAATAACCCCAAAAGGCTGTATTTATACTGTCATAGGATGACAAACATTTAGAATATCCCAGTAAGATAAACAAGTTTTTTTTAACATATGATGCCTCAGAGAAGGTCATAGAAGCTTTAGAATATTCCACTAACCTTGAATGAGTCATATGGTTGTCAATCAAAACAGTCTGGCTTAAAAAGCAATAGTACACAACCCAGCTATTTATATATATATGTATGCTATTAATAGAAACAACTTGACAGCTAAATAAGAAGGTGTCTTGATTTGCTCTTAAAGGTTTATCATTGTTTTGCTCCGGTTTCTGCCAAATCATTGAGTACTTGCTTTGTGGGTGGCTTACTAGGCGTTTTTGTTATATTCATAGATACATGATCATCTTTGTATTATAGTTATATTACCTGATAAGGCTGTCTAGTTTGTTAGAGGGTATAGCTCGTCTGGAAGTTTTTTATTTACACTGCCCCGTTTTATTGAGATGACAATACGGTAAGCGTGAGGTTTGGTGCACCCTAGAAAATGGTTAAACCCTCATTGGCCTTTTTCTCACTGATCGTTCCTATGCGTTAGCCCTATTGTCAACCCGTTTATGTTTGTGATGCCATATACCTTAAATATTTAACGCATTGCAGAGTTCAGAGGGTTCAATGGATCAACCACTAAACGTGCAGTATGTTGCAAAATGAGAGGCCGACGATATATACTAGCATTGTTTGGCATATACCCAGCATACTACGAAAACTATTTAATAACATTATTAGTTCATACGTTCCCGTCTGAAGTTCCTTTTCCGGTGACAGCGTTTTCTTTGCATGTATTTTGCAAACTTTTGAACATAAAACAATAATTGTACATTTGTAAAATTCACCCGGCAAGCTAGATAAGTGATCTACACAGAGCAACATAAGTATGATGGCAAACATATTAGCGCTGACCTGAGGGTCATACAGCGTGACTGTAGTCCGCGAGGGGCCGAATCTGAGATATTATTTATTGACGAAGACTGACACAGCGCAAGCAACTGTCTGTCTAAAGATGGAATTAACTTCGGTTATCTATCCTGGACTGGTATGCTGTAGACGTGCCCTGAAAATTTGCCAATTCTAACTCACTTGACTTAATTTCTGTACTTGTGTGGAACAGGATGAAACGTTGCAGTCCTTCTAATCTTGTTAACGGCAGTGATTTGCTGAAAGCAGGCGCGGAGACAAAGAGATATCGATAACAAATGCTGACAGCAATATATAGAAATTATGTGGAGACCTGTCTGAAACTGCTGATTATAAATTTTTGAAACTGGAATGTAGAATATACTTTCAATAGCTTGAAATAATGACGGACTACTTGCACAATTTGGGATGACGTGCGTCTCATCACGGAGTAACGTTACTATTTCAAGCGTTTTAATTCAACATTAAACGGCTCTTGTTATTTGTTGGATAACATTCAATTACATTTGTATCGCTACAGTCATGAAAAAAAGTATTAATAACAGGTTACAACGAACCATCTCCCCATCATTTTATAAAACAAACTGAAACACGAATCCAGAATAAATTATGAATATGTGTCTGATATAAAGACTGTCAAATCGAAGCTAAACAAGTACCTGTTCCATGACGTTGCACAAGATCCTTAGCTATCTCGTGAGGAACCACCATTTTTCTACTGATCGCATTTGCTTGAATCTTTTCAAAATGTATTAATCATTTGCGTAAACCGTATACACTATTGTGTGTCATCTGGGCATTACTTGTTTCGAGTATGTATTACACGATGTCATATTCGTCTGCCATTGATGTTTTTGTAAACATCTATAACAGATAATGAATGCATCATTTTACGCCCTGCTACTATTCAAAAATAACAAAGCGCCGGCTTAATATTTAAACAAATCTCTTAGAAGTATCTTCATAAATAAAAGGAATACACGTAGAACAATATTAAATATTTATGCTTATCCGGTATTTGGACGTTCTTCAGCACGAATGTCACCATGTTTTGAAACTACTATCCAGCAATAAACATACCAATTTTTAATTAGGTAGCTATTATGAGTCTACCAAAGAAAATGCTCTGCAAAGGATGAGGAGTAACATGTCCATTGTATATGCCGTCACAGTCGAGTTTGATAGTTTAACTTTAACTGTGTTATCTCGTGTAAACCATGCAGTTTTTCGGTGTTTGCATTACATAGCATAGGCTTCTGATTAATAATCCACAACATTTGAGTTTGATACTTTATAATATTTTGATCTCGTAGTCACAAACACAAAAGAGTTGACTATAGCGCGTCCGCATTGGAACGGCCAGTGGCAAAAAAGGCCGCTGGGTGGGGGTGTGGGGGGTGGGGGTTGGGTTGGGGGCGGGGGAGGTTAAACCAGGTTCTAGGGTCACCTCACACTTTCCCTCACACTTAAAACATGAGGTTCAAATATGAACCCTTACGGAAACTAAATATAAGTCTGATGTTATGTTTGAGTTATAAGTGACATATATGACATAGGCCAGTAACATATAAGTAACTTATATTGATTTTAAATGCAAATGAAGTGTAAGTCATATAAGTCACTTAATGTATGTTTTGGTTATAAAGGACACATAAGTCGCTTATACTTGACATAGGCCAGTAACATATAAATAATAACTTATATTGATTTTAAATGCAAATGAGATGTAAGTCATAACAGTCACTTATAAGTCACTTATATGCAAAGTACTATGTCACTTATAAGTGACTTATTCAGCTGCCGAAGGCAGCTGAATCTTATATAGCTTTAGAATATGTCTATGGTTAACAGACTGTGAATCATGTAGCCGAAAATAATCATGCATTACAACTTCAATTCCTAGTCTAAAAAAACTTGAATGGTATAAACACATATTTTTCAATGTTCAAAGCTTGCCGTTTTATTGCCTCAAATGACGTTTTCGTAGAGCAGTCTATTTAAGTGTAGAATGCGGCAATATTACCGGGATCTTCACGTCCGGGATTTTTTACGGAGCATAATGAAACTGAATGAAACGCAAGTATTGGAATGGAATAAGTGCAAATCTGTATTTTAATGGAATAATACCTTTTTATGGAATAATACCCATTTATAATGCGGTATTCTCGTAAATACCGCCGTGTTATACACTAGTCGATGGGTTTATTCGCTGCCTAATTGCACATGTAATGGTAAGGTAGCAATGAACAGTTTCTTTGAGTTTTTCACTTTGATAACACAATCTTATAATTACACATGGTAGCAGTGGGACGTCTGTTGTAATGCACACGCTAACGCACACGCATCCCTTACATGTGAACACCTGTATTTCTGTGCTGATGTGTACTTCTAGAACGTCGTGGTCCAAAGTTGAATTGTAATCAGTAAGGCAAATCACGGTATTTGAACAGAGAGAAGCGAGGTCGCCCACCTTGATTCAAAATGTTTGGTAGGAACAACTAATGGTAAAACTAGGGAAGAATGAGTCTGGTAAGGAAAAAAACCGGTCGTGGCGTGTTTACGTCAACATTATTTTTTTCAATATTGTTTTAACACCCGTGACTTGATATGTTATTATGTTAAACTTCGTGTCCAGTCCCTACCCAGATATATGCTATTTCCTCTCGGCAGCTATTTTACGCTTGCGTAAAACTTTGCTTGTATGCGACTTATATACGTGACCTATATGCGACACGTATAAGTGGCATATATGTCACTTATAAGTGACATATATCCACTAGTAGGTCAAATTGAATCCAAAAGAATGATAACAATGGGTAAAACGTCATAACATAAAAGAAAGCTTATTAATTTTGATTTATTAGTATATTATCAGTTGATCTAAATGAAACAAAACGTCAATATAGCAGTTCTGTTGAGGCAGTTTGTTTTACAATGCTTTCTTGTTGGCTTCTGTTCTATTTCTCTTATTGTTTTTCTGTCACTCTGAAACTATTCAATTATGAATAAATGATAAAAGTCAAGAATATATATTACTAAATGTATTTTCCATGTTCTTTAATATACTTTTAAGAATAGACAGATTATGAAATATGATGTTTGGTCTTTGGAACCATTTAACATATGTATGTATTTATACCAACATATAATTCAGCTACATAAAAAAAGAGTATGATAATGGACCTTTGGAAACGGCCGAGCACGACAAATACGAAATATTGCAGTCTCGATTTGATTGAGACTGTTCATGAACGGTAGTGAAATATGCTAGCTACCGCTCACGCCCTCTAGCCCCGGGTTGAGCAGAACTCAATATTCATAAAATCAATAGTACAACATTTTAACCATCCCGAAGATGGCATGCATATGGCGGTGGACATGGAGTAAACCTAGTGATCGGTGGAGCCTTAAGGTGATTAGTTTTTGTAAAAGAATAACAGGTAAATATAGAAATAAGTATAATGTACTTACCAGCCAATAATCCCATACTATATATATTTTGTTTACATCAGTATCCTAAGCAGATTTGGTTTCACTTTTCAAAATATTTACAATGACATCCAAATCCTTTTCACATTTTAAAATTATAAAACTTCTTTCTAATAAATCCTTCAATCAACTCACAAAATGAATATGTTTTTATGATTATTACTTTAAGCCTTTTGACATTAAAATTTTACAGCAAAAAAATCAACTTCTATCCCAGTTGAGATTGTTCGTTACTAAATTCAAATCATGTACTCAAAATGAGGCATTCCATTAAAAGGTCATCTCACTGACCTAAGAGAGTGTCTGATTACACGTCGGATTGACTCAATGTATTTCATGATGAGGAAATTGGCACTTTCATATAACTGGCTTATATTTGCTTCACATATAAATGGCATATAAGTGACTTATATGTCTCCGCGATCTGGACATATAAATATATATATAACAATCGAACAGGAAAAGCAGCATTCAAGGACGACAGTCAACCACAAACACACACAGAAACAAAGAACAAATTTAAAGATGAATACAAGGCCAAATAAGACAAACACAAAAGGGGTGACAATAGGGCTACCGCCTTGGAATGGAATGGTCAGTGGCAAAACAAAACAAAACTATAATCCACATACACATATAACTCACTTAGACAAGATATTAAGTGACTTATATGCAAAGTATATGTGAGATATAAGTTACATATGAGCTGCATATAAGTTGCATATACATATAGATATAACAATCGAACAGGAAAAGCAGCATTCAAGGACGACAGTCAACCACAAACACACACAGAAGCAAAGAACAAATCTAAAGATGAATAAAAGGCAAAAATAAGACATCACAAACTCAAAAGGGTTGACAATAGGGCTACCGCATTGGAACGGTCAGTGGCAAAAACGGCCGCTGGGGAGTGTTTAAACCAGGTTCTAGGGTGCACCAAACCTCACACTTACCCTACTGTCAAACCAAAAAAACGAGACAGTGTAAATAAAGAAATCCCTGCCATGAACTATTCTCTAACCAACAAGGCAGCATTAATAGGCAATATAAGTAAAACACAAAGATGCTCGGGTACATATAAGTACAAAAAGAAAATAGCCTAGAAAGTCACAAAGAAGGTACTCAATGACTTGACAGAAGCCAGAGCAACAAGAGAATAAACCATTGAGGGCACGACAAGACAAGACTGCAGACAAACATCAAACGTCATCGTCCTTTTGGGCTTTAGGTAGACGTCATAAGTCACTTATATGTGTGTATATGTAGATTCGATAAGGAACAGTTCGCGATTAAAATGATGCTACCTACATGTTTTGGCTTACCCATAATACATACACCTCTACAAACATCATGATGCTACATACATGTTTTGGCTTACCCATAATATATATACCTCTAAAACATAAAGAAACAAAAGTGTAATAGATTATGAAAGAAAAAAATAACATCAATGGAACCTATAAAACTGCCTAGGACCCGGAAAAACATTGGTTCTTAATTACATCACACGTTCCTTACACTATTACCTTATTAGTAAACTATATTATAGTGCCTTCACCGTATTGGTTCTTTATTACATCACACATTCCTTACACTATTAACTTGTTTGAAACCTATATTATAGTACCTTCACCGCATTGATTAGTAATTACATCACACACTCCTTAACTATTAACGTATTAATTAACTATATTATAGTATTTGGAACTGTTCATTTTTCTTCCATGTTGCTGATCTTCCAATTGCGACGAAGTCTTGTGGAAAGAATATATTGGCTGCATTTCAATGCAGTTTCTCCCAACGTGTCTTCTTCGTCGGACAACTCGATACATTTGTAGTAATAGCTATATATTATTAGACATGGATGTATTATTCAGAATCAAGATAACATTATTTTACAGTCCTGGTAACGCCAAATGTGTAATGTAGTTAACACAACAACTATAAACATGGACCCAAGTTGTTATATGATATTTAAATATTGATGGTAGTATCACAGGAAGACGAAGTTCATCAACAATAGCACTGGATTGTTTATTTAGTTGAATTGGTATAACACTGTTTATTTGCAATTCATATAGGAATAAACTACTAAAAATAGTTTGAAAGAATATATTTGGAAATCGCCCAACACGATAAATGAAACAAGTATTGCAGTCTCGGTCCTATGTTCAAGAACGGAAGTGAAAATGTTTGCTACCGTTCAGAACGCAACATTTAAAATGTCAGTAGTACGAAAATTTGAGACAACCCGAAGATTGTATGCATATGCATGACGGTGAACATGGAACCTTCAATGAGGTATTTTCATATCATTCCATGGCCAGCGGCGTATGGTCTCAGTTTCTAAACAGAACAAGATATACTCGCACAACAGCTCTAATACGTTGCAATACATTGCCACGAACGCTTAGAACTCATCTCTATTATCACACAACATAATTGCAAATTGAACACGTCATCCTATCTAAATGATATAAAGTGATACAGAGGATGAATCACATTAACCATAGAAAGACATAGCCTTCCACCATAGGCCACACCAGACATATTACATATTGATAAATGTTGGCATCTCGCAATGTGTCACAAAACAGTCTCGGGTATAGCGTACTGGTAGTACATAGCTCTTGTAAGCATTTGACGACATCTGTCAGTCACATGCTAATCCATTGTTCAGTTGAAACAAATTCACCATTCACATGATATAGTCATGTACCACGGGAAAGCGACCATTTTCATAGCGTTTTTGTTGGAGTTACGACAGGGCTGTTCAATAAGTGTATATGAGCGTTAATGCATGTACAATTATAGGTATTTTACAATATATCTTCTAAAGGGCAACATTGTTTTGTTTAAGGGTCCTTTCGTGTAGATATGAAAATTGCGTCTGTTGCCACGTGTGTCACGAATGAACGTGGGAAATGATGGTTTGGGCGGAAAGTTGGGTTATAAAGTACATTGTTTGCCAGTCGTGGCCGGGAATGTTAAAAGTTGCGTTGATTGGAACAGTCGTTTGAAAGGGTAAAATTCACAGGCAATATGTGGTCAGTATATATCTATTTTATGAAATTTTATTGTACATTTGTATTCAATGGGCGTCGCCATTTTCTTTCATGATGTTTCTACATCCGGTCAGCTTTTATATGTTTCTCAAACATTAACTTGATACAACTAGTATATGAGTCTGAAGTTGACTTTATTAGATATAATTATTTTAGTCGATCATTAATTGTAATACATAATTAAATTGATAACGTTGTATATTAAGTGCATTAGTAAACGGTGAGATGATATACATGTATATATGTCGAGGCGTATAACTCATTAATTGTAATACAAGATTAAATTGATAACGTTGTATATTAGGTGCATTGGTTAACGGTGAGGTGATATACTTGTATATATGCCGATGCGTATACATGGCGTTGCAGAATACTTATACATTGCTACACATCATAATTAGAGAGTGGCTCACATATATTTACCAGATAATGATTTGTTTGTATACTGATAATTGTATACAATTGGTGTGTTAATGAACCGTTATCTAAAAGTATGTATTAATACAGCCTAAACCTTTAGGGTGTGTAGGCCCTCTAGGTGATTCAACGCATAACGTAACGAGCGGTGGAGATGGTCCCCGTACCTGGATAACATGGTCAGGTTCTCATAAGAGGTCAGGTTCTCATAGGAGCAACAACCCCCGGAACAAGTGGTGGGGCCCGTTATCCGACCTTAGTGGAGGAACTTTACCCCACAACCTCGGTGGAGGTTATTCATCGCGTCATCAACCCTTATAGAAGGCTGTTGATGACAATCACCGATCATTGGAGTCGCGCATCTTGTTCATGAGCTCTCGCGCATCAAATACATCGCGTTAGATCATCATTCTTTGTAAAGTTTGTGAACACCAACATTGCTGTAACTTCAGCAACACTTTAGTGTCATATATAGTCAGTCGACACATTCAGTATTTGTGATAATACTATGAACGTCTTATAAATTCATGAGAACGGTCTTTTTCATCTTTCATCTGTGTATTCGCTTGTTTCTCTTGATAATTGTATATATATTTAACATATTTTAAAAGTTGTATCAAGGTTCGGGATATGCCTTTTTGAGTAATTTGTTCCTAATGAATTCTATAAATACAACTGAAGAAACTGCAACATGTAATATATCAAAACGATTGGATCAAAAAGAAGTACACAATGGCGTATGTTTGGAAAAGAATTTATGAATGAGAACTTTGTTATCAATATTTAAAAGTGCATTTAGTACATTACACATAATACTGCGAAAAAAAAATGAGAGGTTAAATTAAGTACATTTATAACATGCTACATAGTGCAAAACAAACATACCCCTAAAACACTTAACAAATTCAGAAATTTACAGAAGAAAAAACAGGAAATGTTGTTGTTTTTTATTTGAAAATATCACGCAAGAACTACTTCTTTGTGGTCGAAGTGTGGTGGTCAATAAGGACAATAAATAAATATCTAAAAAAGTATAATGACTGTCATCTTTCATTTTAATGATAATAATGATAAGTCAATCCTTATATAAATATAATAAAGGTGCTAAGAATCTCTGAAAAATAACATAACACTTGATTGTAGTTGCACAGTAAAGTGTAATATGTTTTTAAACTGAAAAATAAAGGGAGATAATTGACTGAAGATCAACGTCTGACAGTAACAAAGACTGACCACACCACAACTTTCAGTTGTGGAGTTTCAATGCAGCAAACATGAGAAATAACATCTAATACTTTGGCAACACGAAGACGATTCCAAACGGGCAACAGTCTAGATCAGTGGTCTAACTTATAGGGCTTGTCCTCATTATCATATAATACTTCATACACAGATGTGTTACTTCCGTCTATTCCAATTTTACGGAAAGAACTGTTCCTTGTACCACTCAGTCTTTTTGTCGTCATCACCGATTTTCCACTCATGCTCTATTCTTCGCCAAAGAAAGGTTACTCCCCATATTGAAGCTCGACTGTTAATAGCAAAGGTAAAAGTGGGCATTGTATTTCAATTTAAAATCTGGTTCCTATATGAAGCGGCATTTAAAGGTATATATAGGGTGTAAACACATGTAGTAACTAGAACTATCACTGAAGGTGATTAATACTCCCGCTTAATTAGTTTATTTTCTTTTTGACCTTGACCTTGGATGCACGGCACTGAATGTTGTGCATAACACATCGTCTTGATATAAAATATTACCCAAGTTACCAAATAAATCAAAAGATAACTCACCGGCACACATTTGAGATTTGACTGTCGTTATGACCTTGACCTTGAACATACAGTCTTAAAAGTTGCACGAGACACATTGTCTTGATATAAGAGGTATTTGTACATAATATCATTGGAATAAACCAAGCCGTTCCAAAAATACAGCCCGGACATGAATTAGGTGGGACGGACGGACAGACGGATGGACAACGCGATTCCTATACATAGCCCGCATTTCATAAATGAAGCTTGTGTGGGGTATAATACTACAAATTGTTGGTCACTGTAAATGAAGAAAAAGTGCTCGCTTTCTTTTTTTTGGTATAAGTTAAAAGTAAAACTAATGTCCATAATTGTGAATATTTATATTTAAGAAGGTAATTTATTTTTATTATTAAAGGTCGGTAAATGACTGCAATTAAAGTTTCAAACATGAGTGTTAATTATAAATAGAAATTTAAAAAGATAAAATGATTTAACGACAGACAGACGGCATACAAAATACATAAACTAATTGAATAAATACAGTGTGATCAGATATTTTCATACCTTTCTGAGGACTGTCGTATTTCGTTCTGTTCATTTGTAGGCTGTAATTCTGTCGACTGTTTTTCACTGTGGCTACAACTTGGCTGGGGAAATAGTGGGAGCCGGTTCTTGGCAGTGACCGAGTGGTTCTACTTCTTCTTGTCTTCAGACTGAAGTGAAGGAGATTAATTTATAATAGTTTTGTAGAAAAGAGTGTAATAATGGACCTTTGGAAACGGCCGAGCACGACACATACGAAATATTGCAGTCTCGGTTTGAATGAGACTGTTCATGAGCGGTAGTGAAATATGCTAGCTACCGCTCACGCCCTCTAGCCCGGGTTGAGCAGAACTCAATATTCATAAAATCAATAATACACAATTTTAACCATCCCGAAGATGGCATCTTGTTTTCAAAACCTGTCCATGTATTATTTGACATATATTATATAACACATTTCTTGAATAAATATTGTTTAAACTAAACTGAAGTGTGTGGTTATATTCATTATAAAGTGTTGGTAAAAATGTAAAGAAGTACTGTATTAACCTGCGAGATATAATTGTGTGGTTAATATTAATACATATGATAAAGCATTATTGTTCAAATTTCAGGCCTTAACACAATTGCCGAGTAACAATTATTAAAGCGATAAATATAAGTTAACAAACGTTACAAATATTAAAGTTGATACAAAATATTCCCAAAGGAACCAACCCTCTCAATGTAAATTTTAAATGTTCTCTTAGTGTTGGTTAGTAATGGCAGTAATGTATAGTTATAAAATGCTTCAAGTTTGGGAAGCCATATATCCCACAGTGTGTCATCTTTCAAAAGTCTTTCAATGTGAATTTTAATAAGGGTTCACAGATCGTATAATTATAAAGTCAATCCAGTAATTGGCATTGAATTAAGGCTTGGTATTTCAAAGTTATCCAACCTTTAGTTGATAAACATTGCGAACATTTCTTTGGTAAAGATAGATGAAAAATCAAGTAGCTACTGTTAACAAAGCAAATAATATCAGTTTTCAATAAATCAACGCCAATAATTCCGGTGTGTATTACCCGATATTGGTGTTTTTAAAACTCATGTCAGCTAACATCAGTATTAAGTATGGCAAAGTTTGTTTAACATGGGATACCAACTAAACATGCTAGTGTGTTGACATAAAAAATGTAATGGACGATGGACAACAGACCATTGCATAAGTCCTACTGGCATGGTCTTTGACCAGAGAAGGTAAACATTCACTGTAGCATTCAAGTTTTGGGTCTAGTGCCCTGTTCCCTATATATATTTGTTCATGAAAATTCATTATATGTACATTTGAGCGGCTTCTTTTATGTAACTTCAACCTACTGTTAACAACTTTGCAAAAACACTGACCTTATGACATGTGAACTTTGGTGAAAATATGTCAAATGGTTTCAGAGGATATGTGCTTTAAAGCAATTGTTGATAGACAGATTACGAATGAAAAGTGATAACAATAGGTCAGTTGTGCCAATGGCTCACATGAGGTAATAAAAAGGAACATTTGAAGACTAGAAGGGTGTTTCACGGACCACAAGTCGTCGGTCATGTGCTTATCGCAGCAAGGACAATCTAACTACACAATTTGAAGACACGGATGCTTGTATGATAATCACCATAACTGCCGAAAAGGAAGTCCGACTTATTGGCCATGTGTAGCTACATCTTTTGTGGTAACATGAACAAGTGTTTGACGTTTCATAAACACATGTGAAAAAGGTTTTAAAGTTATGGCAAAGGTTTGGTTACAGGATATAGTGTGAAGAACTGTCTGATGACGACAAAGTGCTGTAACTGAAGTAATACAGGTTCCATTTTTACAGATTTGATATGCATCTTGGTATTATAGTGAACCATCCTCTATAATTTCTAAACAATACATTTAAAACTGTAGTAATAGTAGTTACACACACTATAAGTTTGATACACCATGGATGCACATAGCTAAAGCTATATATCCCCTCACCATTCGGTGGCAGACCATAATCATGATAATAAGGCCTAATAAAAGATATGTGTGTTTAGTGTAGCCCGACCCTAGTACTTATTTTTTTGTGGTGAAACCTAGCAACTTTTTCCAATTTACCAGAAAAACATATAAATGAAGGTAGTTCAGCATTTGAACGTTGTTACAGTTGACGTCTCCGACTGACTGTATGTACAACGTTCAGCGCAAGCGTATAGTAAAAATCGAGGATTATCGATAGGTCTTCATTTTGACGCGTAATTTATATTTCAATCTATATGTTATGTTAAAATAATGAACTATAATCACTCAAAAACAGATTTATTAAACATAATATGTGCAAAATGTTGTACGATATACAGTATAAATGTATTAAATTGCTAGTTTTGTTCTCATACATTTACTTTTATTATCAAATCTCGACATCAATATCACGTGACTAAACGGTGTTAATTGATTGTTATCTACCCGTGTAATTTGGCAACTCCCCAACAGTTCATACCGCCCCAACTGCAAAACGCTCACTGCCGTAATAGTGTGTGTTACACTGCCGTAATAGTGTGTGTTACCCTTTGATTTTTACATTGTGTATGAAATAATATTGTCATTCATATCTCGGCCCAATTATAAAAGAATAACTTACATTATCATCACAAATGGCGTATTTAATATCATATGCTGCCAAAAATCCACTGCAAAGCACAGAAAAGTGGAGGTCATGTAAGGGGCGGTGGGGGCGGATAAGTATAAGAAAGAACTTGTCTCATGAATGAATTCAATGCTCCCTTTAAAAACATAAACACGGAGATGCCAAAATATTGTATTTATACACTCATTTCAATATAATCAACAACAAAAAAAAATTACAATGTTAACATGAAAATGCTTGAAATAAGTAATAAATAGATCAACAATGTTTAATACTGAATAAAAAAAATGGCACTTTTAACCCAAGACATTGCTACTTAAATTGGAAATTTATTTAAGTTGGAAAGTAGCAGATCTATATTAATGATATTATTATTAAAGGGACAAATGAGAAGCTTGCTGATCAGACTTTCCCACATGTAAACAAATAAAAATGTGTGTATTCATAAAGATCACATTTTATTATATATTTAGTTACACATGTATTGAGCCCCATCACTGTTTCCCAATCACTGATATGTTTCACTGCTGGTACTACCTTTTAAATGTAAAAAACACTTTCTTTTTTTAAATCCGATTGAATGTGCATCATAAGATTAATTTAAACTTATTTATTTTACATCGATAGTAATGAAAGCTCTCTGAACTTATTTTAATCACTCTAGATGTATTCCTGGGTAAAACCAGTACGTAACAATGCATATAAGGTGCTCAGGGACACAACACATACATGTATAGTCATGGCGAGGATCAAATTAGCCCACAACTTTTCAATAATGGTTCCGAAGCTCTACCACTTGACCACAGTGCTCCAAATTGACTTAAGAAATGATTGGGAAAAGAGTACCGGTATGAAAGGAGACATTTTGAAAGTTTTGAAAAATTTGTCGGTGAATTATTTTATTTGAATTAGGCTTTTTACCATAATTCACTGAATCTGTCAATTATCAGGAATTGTGATCATTTTGACATGTCCTAAATTTTTCAAAAGCCTTTTTTTTATCATTAAATTGCAAATCTCTTAACAAAGATAATGAGTCAGAGATTATTGAAGTCCATCAAGTATTTTAAAAATTATATTGAGTTACAGTGAATTGTTCTTCATGAACTATTAAAATTCACAAATTATTCATGAACAACATGCAAAACAGCCACCTTCAAAATTGCTAAAGTTGTTAAAACTCTTCAGGAACAGCTATGTTCATGAAAACAAAAGTTTAGATTGATCCCACTTACCAAAGGTATTTAAAAAGTTACTTTTCCAATGCCATTTACAAAAGCTCACAAAAGGCTAGATTGATTCCCACCTACTGTATATTATCAGACTTTAATTGCAATTCAAAAAGGGAGGATTGCTGTAGAAGCCACTGAGAATGCCAGTTATATTTTCAATAGGGCTGCACTTTTAGTTCCTGCTGGGATCAGGTGGAATCCCACTGCGACAAACGTGAATCCTGCCAAAAATCATGCTGGGGCAAACTGGGGTCCCACACGAAAATCCCACTGGGACCAAGTAGGAATCCACTGTAAATCCCACTGGAATATAGTGTTGTTGACATTGCCTAACAAATATTTTTTCTGCATGAGTTTCCAGGCTGTGGGTATATAATAAAAAGAATATGTGTTTGTTTTGAAGTGAGAATTAAAAACTTAGTGATGAAATTAAATCCTATGTTCACTACAAACCAACAAATATTCTTCATATATCTTTTCATTGTGTGTATGGTATATATATGTGTGTAAAGAACAAAAACATGTTACATTTAAAACTAAGGCCAGTTTTTTAATTTATTGGTTTACGGGAAATTTTTCAAAAATTTGCAGTAGTAAGGACAAAATAAAAATTAAATTAACATCAGCATTTATATATACTCTGTAAAAAAAGTTTTGGACCATGGCAGTGTTCGAACTCGTACAATCATTGCTGAACCATGACATTTGACCATAACCCTTATTATCTCAGTTGATAAGACACAATAGATCAACAATCAACAATAATTATCGTTTACAATGAAAGTTTGCGAAAAATTATTAAATCTTTTTATTGGTTACTCGATTGTGTCCGTAACTGTTACTTTTTATGGACTTTGCAACGTTTTTTACAGACCCTTTGTGTGTTCGCGATATTTTTTTAAAATCAAATCTTGTTTGGACTTTAATGTTTCTGGTACCAAAGGAACCGGGTAGGGTAGACCTTGGTTACTAAAAAAGATACTTAAATTCTGTCCACTACTGTTTTTATATGACTTTATATACCCTGGTCCAAAACTTTTTAACTGAGTATATATAATGAGTCCATAATAAAATCAAAAATAAAAGTAACTTTTTGAGACATTTTTTTGTGGAAAACAACAACAGAAGAACTCTTGATGTTTTTTTCAAAGTGAATAATTATATCAAAACTGTGTGAACAAAGTATAAAGTTTAAAACCGTTTGGTTTACTTATCTTCTGATTTGCTAACAAACAGTCTATTAAATCATTTTAGAATTATTTTATTCTTAGAATTTTGTGATTCTTGGTTTCAAGAAACTTATTACTCAATACTTAATCTGTTTGTCACAGCAATTAAAAGGCTCATTCAGTTCTGAGAACACACTGATTTGCATCATGACGTGATGTCATAATACCAGGGTGTGATGTCATGATAGAAACAACCAAATCAAAATATGAATGTTGTTGAATGTTGTTTAATGGCTCATCAACACAGTATAGGTTATTTAGAGCCGCCCCAGAGAGAGGGGAATGATACATAGGAATCCGGGAACCTGCCCTACTCTTATTATCGAATAGATTCCTATGGTTCTTTAACGTGATCGGAGATAGACCCGATACACGGGACCGCCCGGTTTACGTCCCCACCGACGGACGAGGCTAAGGGAAAGTGTCTTGCCCAAGAACACACCGATGGAACTCAGTGCCACGGAGGATTGAACCCGGGGCCTCCGGTTACAAATCTGCCGCGCTACTGACTGCACCACGCCAGCCCTCAAATCAAAATATGAATGAAGCATTCTGATTGGTTCAGTGATAAAAACTTGACCAATAAAACCAGTTAATTTAAAGCTCATTACATTGTCAGAACAAACTGAGTTTTACTGGACATTGAGTAATGAGGTTCTATAAACCCAGAAACACAAAATTCTAAAAATAAAATAATTCTAAAATGATTTAATAGACCGTTTTTAATGGTACGAAAATATATGGGTAACAAACTTCCCTGAACAAATTCTTCACTATGATTACACTCAAAGTCGGAAAGGAAATAAAAATAAAATCAGGATTTAATTAAATTTTATTTTGATTTTAATTTGGGCAAAAATAGGGCAGGCTCTCCCGTAAACCAACAAATAAAAAACTCTGGCCTAACCCGCCAAATAATGACAACACTACACTACAAAACCGTTTATCAAAACTCGATCTATTCAGGTGTTCGGTCATATAATAATGTATGTGCCAATTAAAAGTATAGGTTCATTCACAGTAGGGCTGTATTCATTGATGGAAACAATGGATACACTTTTCAGGAAATGAACAGAAAAATGTACAACAAAAATAAACAGTTTTATTTTGAGGTTTCCTCACCATGCTCACGAAAACTAGTTAAACCGGAAATAGGTCGCTGTGAAGTGTTTTCCCTAAACATGTCCGACAGGCATGTAGGCACGGATGGTATCCGTTGTCTTGTAAGTTTCTTTTCTGTTTTTTAATGAACTTCTCTCGAAACGATTTTTAATAAAAACAAAACTTTTAACCTGAATTGAAACCACGATTGCTTTGCTGACACAAGCAAATAAATTTATGTAAAAAAGGGAAATTTATTGTTATTTTGACCAATTAACAATTTCAAATGCCTAGTGTTAGGTAGCAAACTACCATAGATATACTGATAAAAATAAGTTTAGCAAGTAAATAACATATAAATCCTGTGGATCAGATTCTAGGATATGTGTAGAAGCAGTCATGGGCAATATAACTTACATAATTATCAGTTGTATTAAGGTAATAAGTCTCAAAAGAAATATGCGAAAACAATAGCAACATGCGGTAATCTACATGTTTCACATAAATTATGATTTCACTCTTTTTCAATGTAAAGGGAGGTAATTTCACAAATGGTAAACTTTTGATTGTATAACTTGATAACAGTTACGTTCTATTATAAGCTCTACTGATAGGTTTTTGATAGCTAGATCAGCATTCCTGTGAGGTTTCATGAAAAGTCCGTCAACTAGTTTCAGAGGAGTAGTCGCTACAAGTTTTCATTATATAACTCTATGTAAACAAAGATGGCCACTGGCGGCCATGTTTAACGTCGCATCAAAATAATTTTCGACAAGGATCAACATCTTTCCATACTGATCATTTTAGAATAAGTCCCATATCAATATCACTTACAGTTTTTAAGAAGTACTCGCTACAAACTTGTTTTTTGAAATTCTATTTTTAGCTGTGGTGGCCATCTTGAATTTTCGACCAACCTGAAATGTTGCTAGGATCATTTAGACATATAGAGCAACATTCCTGTGAAGTTTCATGGAAATCCGTTGAGTAGTTTCAGAGGAGTAGTCGCTACAAGTTTTTACTAAATAACTCAATGTAAACAAAGATGGCCGCTGGCAGCCATGTTTAACGTCGAATCAAAACCATTTTCGACAAGGACTAACATCATGTCATTTTGATCATTTTAGAAAAAGTCCCATATCAATATCACTTAGAGTTTTCAAGAAGTAGTCGCTACAAACTTGTTTTTTAATATCTATTTTTAGATTTGGCGGCCATCTTGCATTTCACATCAACATGAATTTTTGCTAGGATCAACTAGACTTCATGAGCAACATTTCTGTAAAGTTTCATGACAATCAATTCAGTAGTTCCAGAGGTGTAGTCGCTACAAAAAGAAGTTTACGGACAGACAGATGGACGACGGACACCGCACCACGGCATAAGCTCTTCTGATTTCTGATCAGTAGAGCTAAAAATAGGTTTTGGGTTTTTCCAATTACGACACGCTTTGCGCAATTGGAAATCAGTGGACGCTTATTAAAATACAGTTGAAGTTATGTCAGTCGTAAGATGATGGCAAGATATGTTGCTTATATTGTTAACATGTCGATATAATGTTTGAAAAAAGAGTAAAAGATATTAATTTTGTTTTTTGTTACTTTAAATCTAAACTGGTATACACATATAAATTTAAAAAAACAAAAACATTTTTTATCGGGATTTATTTTCCCTCATATATTTAAATTTTAATCAAAACATTTTTTTCTCGGTAAAATAAATATTGCATCCCAGTGACTGAGGGTGACAGTGGATATTGTCAACCTTCGGAAACATAATGTCAACCTCGGCTTCACCTCGGTTGACATTATTTTCCTCAGGTTGACAATATACACCGTCACCCTTACTGGGATTCAATATTTATATAATGTTTAATCTTGCTCTTTACCTTATTTGTATTTTTAAATGTGAAATAGTATGTTTAATGGGAGATATATATTATTTCAGCTAGATGTAAGGCTTGCTAAACTTAATTTTATTCAGTATATATAGATTTGTTTCAAACAGTACAATTGTTCTGATATGTTACAACACCCATTTAAAAGCAGTACATACATGTTTCATCGTTTTTCCTTCAATATATCGATATGGTGGATATGTTTCACATCCTTTAATGACATCCCTAATTCACTGGTTCTTAACATACCCATGAGGTCAAATACAATTATGTGCATAGCTCCAGTTTCCCGACCCCACCGGGCACGACCATTTTTGACCCTGGTGACTTCATTTGAACAAAATTGATAGTCTAGCCATTGGCGGTCACTTTAAAAGCACAACTGTCAAAATCTGTCCAGCGGTTCTTGACAAAAAAATTAAGGTTTCGACGATGTTTGGTAATGGCGGCCATCTTGGATGTCGCGCAGACCTAATTTTAGCAAATCTAAAAAGTATTCATCTAAGTATCATCCATAGTGACACACCTAAATGAGAAACACAGTCCTTCGGGACAGAAGCTCAACTTTCGAGGCCTTGTCTATCTACTGGGAAACTAATTTGAAAGGCGTAATTGTCAATCTCATTACTATCAAATCCTAATTACGCCTTGATACTCTCCGCTTCTAGTGTAGAGTATCGTAGCGTGATAAAGGGTCTAATTTGAATGAGACTGGCATAATTGCCTAACAGATACTTGTAATATATACCGGGTAATGAACAATTGAAATTTAAAAAAGACAACTAAGCTTACATACAAAACTGTAGCATATTTTAAAAAAATAAAAGGGGCCATAATTCTGTTAAAATAAAAGCAATAGTTGTAGAACCTGACTGTATGATGTTGTCTTATGATAATGAATACATTTGTGAAGTTTCAAATATATGAAGTTTTTTCGGAGATACAATTTTATGTCATGAATACAAGATACAAATAATAACAAAGTTTAAAAACTCTAGTGCATGCAGTTCCTGAGAAAGTGACCGGAATGAAAAACTTTAAGCTAGTTTAAGGTAAAACTATTAAGTTACAGTATCAACCCTTTGCTTGGAAATCTATTGTTATGTTGCGATGTACTACAGTACAGTACCCAAAACATAAACATAACCAAAGTTTTAAAGGTGTACTGGTCGGGGGCCACTTTCCGTCACTTATGTAAACATAAAACTATAATTTTTCAGTATGTATCTTGACAATTTTTACTCTACTTTCTATTAGGGTACCTCTTCCTGGAAATTTGACACCAAACTAATTTGTTTTATATAAACAAGAGCATCAAGAATTGCAGCCACCGGTCCTGTGGGGACTATAGGTTTGCACCGTATGTGCGTCCTTCCGAAATGCTGTCCGGGCCATTTTTTTAATACTATAAGACTTTGAGATACCAAACTTGGTATGTGGATACATCTTGAGATAGTGGTATGTCGCGTACCAAAATAAGGTCACTGTGACCTCTGTCATAGAAAATGCTTGTCCGGACCGTTTTTTCAATACTATAACACTTAGAGATACCACACTTGGTATGTGAATACATCTCGGATAGCGGTGTGTCGCGTACCAAAATAAGGTCATTGTGACCTTGACGTTGATATTTGACCTCCATCATAGAAAATGTCAGGAAAATGTTTGTCTGGGCCGGTTGGGGACTATGGATTGCCGGGACTAATTATCTAAGTGGCACGTGACCTTTGTATAAATAGACTAAAACAGAGAAATCATTTTGTTTACATGCCCAGTTTCTGTCATGCTTTTTATCGAGTGATAGATCCAACTGGGTCATGATGCAGTTAAATTGGATGAATTAAAAACATATTTGCAAGTCTATTGAACAATTTCATTGAAAAAATGGTATGTTTGCATTGTTCCACCATACACCACGATCGTTATGACAATGCACCTGGTAACGTCAATGTAATATTTTTCATGACGTCAATTTACGCTTTAACAATGGGTAACTCTTTGTAAATCAAACAGTTGCCTCTCTTTGGTTAAAATATATTATCATGGTATATTTAAACTGTGTCCGCTGTGTGATAAAAATATGACCTTATAACAAGTTTAATTTTTTTATTAATTTATTACCGGGTATGCGGCAGTATGCGCGTGCATCCCCAACGCCATATAAGGAAGTAAGCACACTTTTCGGAGAAAGCCCTTTCATTTTTGTAACGCTTACATGTATTTACATTTTGGTTGTTTCTTCTGGTTACAATCTTCAGTGCTAAATGACTGTCAATTAATAACATTGTGTAAGTAATTTGCAGTGTAAAAACAGTTTTTAAATGAGAAAGACTAAAACTGGGCTTGGATGGAAACTGGCCCCTAACCAGTAGTGCATACTGTTTGTGGGAAAGTGTCCTAAATGCAAAACTTGAATGTTGACACTGCCATCACCGCTGCCTCTGTCGGAAAAACAACACCTATATTTCTTCAAAAAAAACAAGTGAGATAATTCAGTTTCATCGACTTATTAATATGTACATGCAGTGTTTTTTTATGCCTAGTTTGGGCAATGCCAAAAAGTATCCTTTTTTCGCAATTATATCCAAAAAATTCACCAGTAAGGATAATAATCTTAATATAAGCTGTTGTCAAAACTAATCTGTATTTACCAAAAACAAAACTTAAAACCAAGGGATATTAAACTGTGAAAATAAAAGTGAAAAAAGTATATTTTTCTTTTATTATAATATTTCACAATTTTCAAAATTTCTAAAAAAATGCCACTATTTTTCACAATGGCACAGGCACAAAACACATAAAAAAACACTGACATGTTAGTTATTGCTATTTTAGAAATGTTTGTCCTCCCATGTTTACAAGCCAAACACAACATTGGACAGTCTTCCTGATGTTCAATTATTTCATTTATATAAAAAAAAATGTATGTACAGCTCAGTATGTGCGCTAGGATCTCCATCAGGACGTTAACCTGAATCTCTTTTCTCGAAAGAAAAGCATGCTTGCTTGCACTATAGAGATGCGTCCCTAACCGCACAAACCAAGTATACAACAAGAGGCCCAAGAGAGCCTGTATCGCTCTACTTGCTATATGGAGTCTTTGCTGGGGAACACAACAACAACATGTGCAACTAGCCTTACTAGGCTTGGTATTGATCATTCCTGCCTAGTTTCACAGAAATCCAGGAACAAGAGGTCAATGACCTTGAAGATCAGCATTCCTGTGAAGTTTCATGAAAATCTGTCAAGTAGTTTCAGAGGAGTAGTCGCTACAACTTTTTACTATACAATGCTTGTAAAGTGTACAAAGATGACTGAGCCGGCAGCCATGTCTAACATCGAATCAAAATGATTTTCAACAAGGACCAACATTATGTCATGCTGATCATTTTAGAAAAAGTCCCATATCAATATCACTTATAGTCTTCAAGAAGTAGTTGCTACAAATTTGTTTTTTAAAAATCTCTTTTTAGCCGTTGCGGCATCTTGAATTTCTTGCCAACCGGAAATTGTACTAGGATCAACTATATATCAAGAGCAACATTCCTGTGAAGTTTCATGAAAATTTGTCAGACTCAAGTAGTTTCAGAGGAGTAGTCGCTACACGCTTTTACTACATAACTAGTCTATGTAAACAAAGATGTCCGCTGGAGGCCATATTTAATGTTGAATCAAAATAATTTTCGACAAAGATCAACATCATGTCATGCTGATCATTTTAGAAAAAGTCCCATACCAATATCACTTATAACTTTCACGAAGTAGTCGCTACAAACTTTTTTTTTAAACAAAGATGTCTGCTGGTAGCCATGTTTAACGTTGAATCAAAACGATTTTCGTCAATCATGTCATTCTGATCATTTTAGAAAAAGACCCATATCAATATACCCTAAGTTTGGTTGAATTCCATTCAGCGGTTTAGGAGGAGATGCGGTAACGGACAGACAGGCTGACAGACAGACGGAGGCGATTTTAATATACCGTGTGTTTTTCAAAAACTTGGGTATAATGAGAAAATATAAAATTATTCGAAAATCACATGAAAAAATCAAAACGAGATTGTTAGGTCGGTAAACTTCCGGTTCGCTTTTGATTCGCGGACGCAGCGGTGTCGAAGTAAATCGATTGATTATGAATAAACCAGGGATCACTCTAAATAATCTATATTGTGTTGATGAGCAGTTTAAAAAAAATCAATTATCAGCCAATGAAGCCACTCCCATTCACTACGACGTGGTAAAGTGAAACAATGGCGATTCAAACAAATTTGTAAACAAGTAGGACAATTAAACAACTAGATTTTGATCAGAACCTGATCAAACGGGCTTTCCTGTCTTAATGACGTCATGACGTCACAACTGTCAAAGTTGTCTAAGATGTGATTTATAACGAAAACAACTTCGAGCATGCAATCAGTTGAAAAATCGAATTTCTGAATATTGTGACGTCATGACTTGATGGCGTCAGGATAGTGTATGATGTTCTTGCTAACCAGACTCAGAACTCTACAATCTGTGAAAGTTTTGTTCAAATCCGATCATAAATAAACTCCATTCAATTAAACCGTTACTCGGGGAATGGCGTTCTTCTACTAGACCCATTCGTCAAGAGGAAGTTATCCTAGTCGGTGCAGGATAGGGCATACACGTTATACTCATTCATATTTATTACAAGGTGAGCAATTACCAGAATGTATACCCTGCTTTGCACCGTTAACGGTCAAACACATCTTATTGGAATGTGTAGACTTTGATCCTATGCGTCAAAGGTACTACAATGTTAATACTATGTAAGAGTTATTTGATACTGTAGATTTTAGTCTTGTTTTAGATTTCCTAAAAGAGATCAGACTATATAAATCATTATAATGTGTTCTTATATATATTTACTTGTTTATATGGGCATTTGTTGATTTACATACATAGTTTATATTACACCTTATCATCCCTTATTTATTTTTTTAATAGTTTTATCTTTATATATTTACACTAATTTTTAAATAATACTTCATTTTTCATCAATTTTTGCGCACAATATGACCTATTTATGTGTCGACATGCCGTAAAACACCATTCATTCATTCATTCCGATCATAAATGGAGAAGATATATAGCCATAAGAATGGGTGGAACTCAAAAGTAGTCCTAGGTAAACTATTGAGTAAGTTACTGTGAAGCATAGGGCTGGTATGAATTGAATGTTGTTTCCCTTTATTCCTGAAACATTTATCTTGCTTCTAGTGAAAACCACATCAGATGGATATGCTGCACTACTTTTTGTGAAGCACAGATTGAAGTGTACCTCAGAATTCAAAAAGAAGGTGGTTACTTTCAGTTTGGAAAATATTTTAGAAAAAAAAGCAAGTCACGCCATCATCTAAGGCCCATTTTTGTGTTGCACTGGGCCTGACTAATACCACATTAGGATTGGATATTTTCGTGTAGGTATATATTAACTGACCTATGTAAAAATAATCGTGGTCTAGGTCTGTCTGGTATAGTTCTTGAAAATAAAGTAGACTAAATGGTTTATTTGGATGCGTGTTATTTATTAAATGCCAATACAGCTTTAATGTAACCCAATGAAAATGCAATAAACAAAATAACCCCCATTCTCAACATCTGGTACACTGCTTCGCAGCAATATTCGAATGTAAATCGAAGGTTTCCATATTGGTTACGTCATCGCGCCTTAGATTCCCGCCAAAACAAATTTGCATTCAAAATCAAAGTTATCATCCAAATTTTGTAATGTCGTTTAGCTATTTGCTCCATCAATAGTATATATACAAGAAAGCAGTGATAAAACATTCATCTGTATTGTAAATAACAAACATGCAACGCAAATCATCAACGACAAGTGTGGACGACGGTCATATTGTTTATATAATATGAACAAACAGCTTAGCAACAGTGCACTATTTTCTGTGCCGTTGCCTTCAGGTTAACAAAACTTCAATATTTTGAACATATCGAAGCGTCGTGATACACACGGGATTGGGTGAGCGTTCACTATTGAATAACTCCAAATGGTGACGAATGCGACATCATTGTATTTTGGTTCCTATGGCAACCATTTACCAATGTAGCGTTTTGAGTGGACTTTATTTTTGAAAAGTAAATTGAAAGGCCTTACAAATAGTACATATGTTCTTGATAACAATTTCAACCATTACTGAGATATAGGTGGTTATTGGTGTTTACACCTATCGCTTACCTATGACCTTTGACCTGATTTTCCAAGACTTGGTCAATGACACATAGTGGCACATATATGAGAGCATTCTTGGCGCTAGCTGGTTCGGTTTTCGAAATATACTTAGAAGTTTCTATTTTTGCCTGTTTAAAATTAAACCAGTATGGCCGCCATATTTGATGGTCATCAACACCTTTTTACACACGATCGATAGAAGATGATGAAAACATGATTGTGGTAAAGTTTCAAAATGGTCATGCAATAATTGTATTTTTGACGATTTTTTCCAGTTTTTAAGCGTCTCCGACGCCATCACGTTATGACGTCATGACCCCGCATGACCTTCTTGCACAACTAGACCATGACCTTTACAATCTGTGAAGCTTCATTCAAATCCGACCATAAATGTCTGAGATCTAGTGATAACAAGATTTTCATCATGACGTCACTGGCGGCCATCTTGCATGACGTCATGACCCCAAAAGCTTCGCGGCACTATTCCAGAATGAGCTCTATCACTGTGTAAACTTTAGAGGCCGTGCGACCAGTCCTACTATGAAAAGTGGCGGTGAGAAAAATAAAGTTAAAATATTGCCGAACAAAAACAATAGGTCTTTCCACTGGAAGGTGGAAAGCCCTTATTATGGCAATTTGAAGGCGTTGTTTGATGAGCAAAGAGACTATCGACGCATGTCGTAATGAATAGGTGTGCATCTGTTTTTATTTCAAAATGCCACACTGTGAAATCATTTTATTTCGTCGGGATTAAATTTCGCGATTCTTTCCAAAAAGACAGTTTCGAGGGGACGTAATTTCGCGCATTTCTGATTTTGGAGAAAAACAATTCTGTAAAAAAAGGACTAGGTTGAAACGCATTATCAATAAATTGGACCAAGATTTGTAAGTGCAAAAACATCACCAGGCTACAGATTGGCAGAGCTGTCTGACGATTACGTCAGACCTGTTCTAATAAACAATTAACCCAGGTCACCTAGCTAACACTGAAAACACCTACTCGGCGGGTGATGTGGTTTGATCTCCCGTTGTTTGTTTTTAATTTTTACCTTGTCTGACACCATTGTTTGTTTGGGAAGGAAATGGCGGACACCTGCGTCGATGTGCGTCAAATCGCTGATTCGATTGGCTAACAGCTATAATTAGCTCATGAATATTTATGAGTGACAATGCGTCAATTAAGGGGTGTTAAAACAGGTAATTCATAATTTTGATCAAAAAAACTGACCAATCAGTGACCAGAAATAAGACATAACCAATACATTTTGGTAGGTGATAAACTCGGTCTTTATCCTTGATGTTCAACCAAGTTTACTGTTAAAATTAAGTTATCTACAGTGTGATTCTTTTAAAACCCTGCCTATTTCATGCACATTCATGCAAATTGATTCAATATATGTATCTTTTAAAATCAAAATCTTGAAAATTATGTTATTTTTACTCTGCCAAAGATTTTTATTTTACTATAGAACCTAAGGATAAAAACCGAGTAACACAAATTTTATCACCTACTGAAAATAAAATCAAATCTCAACATCTCTGCAATGCAAAATTATTAGTTGACTCATTAAGTTGTTTTGATTGCATGATAATAGTACTAATTGATATTAAAACGTAGAGTGCTTGCATATTATGTGTGTCGTACTGTATTGCATTTTCAATGTTGCTATGCTAGCGTGTGCTTTGTTTGTAGCTAGTATTTGTTTTTTGTTCATTAAATATATAAAAATGTGTACGTGTTATTGAAAATACCAACAAGTATTTGCAATGTAAATTGCCGAACACTAAAGGTCAATACTCTGTATATGATGACAACGATAACAAACTTAAGTATCATTCGTGAATGGATTTATTAATCCCCTTGGGTAAACACAGGTGTGTCAACACATCGGCATACATACTGACATATTGAAAAGATTAAAACAAACAAGCAAGTTTTTTATTTTGTTTATTATATAAATAATTATATAATTATTCAATACATACATACTGATAAACCTTTTATCGGCTCAATAAGTATTAAACTTATACTCATTGATAAAACTGCAATACATAACCGATCGGGAACCATGTTTTAATATAGTAGATATAAAAATCGAACAGGAAAAGCCTGTTTCGTACACATACAGTTACTACTTAATTCAAACGCTGGACATTTATAATCGTGGGGATTTGATTTCGTGGTTTAGGTCAACAACGAAATACGCGACGAAATAAAATGATTTCACAGTATTTGTTATAAAAAAAATAATGCGAGATCAATTACGGAATGGCTTTAAAAAAATAATGCGAGATCAATTACGGAATGGCGTGTTATTGCTTCGACCTTGGCTAATTTCAATAATAATTCAAAGAATTGGCATCTCAAAAAGATAAATAACAGATGAAAAATACTACATGCCAGTTAGATTTAGGCATAAACCGTGCTAATAATTTCCAACACAGAAAAATGAGCTTGCTGATTTATCTATGTGAAGATTCAAGAACTAATGCATCTTACTTTTTTTATCTGGTGTAGTCTATAACAAAAGTAAAACTAGAAAAAGTTTTGTTCGACCTAATGCATTTTTTTATCTGCCTGGGGAGTGCCCTTTTGTAACTACTGCACTAGGAGCATCATGTACTTCTAATTCCATAGGGTCTACCAATATTTAATATTACCTTGTTGGCACCCGGTTCATCTAATTCTCTACTCCATATTCTTCAGTGATGTCTTATCCTCGGGGTATCTCCATCGACAACCCCCTCCCACCGGTGGAGGAAAACACTGATATGTGCATCATAATGGTAACAACCTACAGCTCTCATGCTTCCTAATTTAAGGGAGAGGGCTGGCGTGGCGCAGTCGGTAGCACGGTGTATTTGTAACAGGAGGTCCCGAATCCATCGGATGGGGACGTAAACCGGGCGGTCCCGTGTATCGGTCTTTCCTCTGAGCACGTTAAAGAACCATAGGAATCTATTCGATAATAAGAGTAGGGCAGGTTCCCGGATTCCTATGTATCCTTCCCCTCTCTCTGGGGCGGCTCTAAATAACATGTACTATGTTGATGAGCCGTTAAACAACATTCAATTCAATTCATTCCTATTTTAAGGCATTAATTTTCCAATGAAATCATCTAAAAAATTAAAAAAGTCATACATGTAGTATTCAACTTAGCACGCGGTCTCAAAAAAAAAGGCATATTGACACAGCTTAATTTTGGGGCAAGTGACTTTTGATATAAATATTTCCAAAATAATAATATTTCCAGACCCTGTAAGTGTCTGGGGAGTTGAATCAAGTAATTCCAAACTTTAAAAAAAAAAATCCAGGTGGTGTTCTAGTGGAGGGTAAGGAAGGGATTTCCAGGGTGTGGGGTTGGATTTGAGAAGAAAAACTTACTAAGAGTGCGGCGGGGAGTATACTGCAGAATGCCAGGGGGAGTATACTGCAAAATTTCCGGCTTGGGTGGTAAAAGAAACGGTTTTCATGGTGTGGTATTTTGAAGAGAAAAAATCCTGGGGGTTTGGCGTAGGCTAAGTTGGAGTACGGATACAATCGCCAAAGGACACACAATAAATTATATATAAAACATTAAATGCAGTACATAGTAAAAACATTAAAATTAAATGCAGTGTCAGACATGTTGTTTTCAAATTTCAGAATACAGAAATGACTAATACCTCTTGCGCTCGTAGAAAATTGGCGGTAAAACAAAACATTCGCTTTCCGAATCCCGTCGGCAACTCAAATCATTTCCACCACACTTCATCTAGACTCGATAAATGACAATAAAAGTTCAAATACGTTTGTTTCAGTAGAAGGTAGTACATGTACTGCCACACCGTTTAAATATTTTTAATATCTCGTCAAATCACGCGAAGTTTCGTTGACAGAAAACATTCAATGGTAAAAAAATATACACATACCTCAGTAGACAGCATATTTATGAACTAAAACATATTTTCACAGCGTCAAACAGCATATGTTCTTGAAGTCAAAGAATTGTTACAGTGGGATCTCCTCGTATTTTGGTCAGTTGTTAACGATAAGGCACTTTAAATCTTTGCACAACGGCCGTTGTGCAAAAATCCCGGGTTTTTGCTATGTGGTGGATCGTGACGTTGTGTGGAGTAAGGCACGAACGATAACTCTACGTCACGTGACGGGACTAAAATGAAGGCTGTTTTGCTATATTTCTATATAAAAAAAATAATTAAAAATAAAATAAATTCTCTACATACCCGTCTCGTTAGTTTTTATAGATAACTTATAATGCATTACCTGTATTAGTTATAATATTATTGTGAAACCATTTTGTTCGAAATATTAATATTTGCTGATTTGCTGGTCGATGTTTTGTGGTGGAGGCAGACCACCAACTTTACCTGGGTAGAACCAGTACTGTACACCTCCCGCCAGCCGTAAGAATCGACACTTCCTCACTTACAAGTCGAGCTCCCAGTGGGCAGTGGAAAAGGATACTGTACATATTATTAAGTTCATGTTTGTGTTTGTGGCTGACTGTCGTCCTTCGAAGCTACTTTTCCTGTTCGATTTTTATATCTATATTTACTGCTATGCATGCTTCTATTTTAATAGGATATGAGGATTTCTTTTATTAGGGTTTAATCAAATATGATGCTTATATCTAAATATCTGATAAATGAATGAGAAAAAAAATATATAGTATTTCAGATCAACCTGCAGCTAATACTTCCCTTGATGAGTAGTTCTCCCACCAATCTATTGTTCAATGCTAGAGAAAGCATGTTTGGACAATCCTGGCGAGTCCATTGTTGCCATCATCTCATTCAAACGAGCAGCACCGTTACCTGTCACGATGGAACCCCATACAGCTCATACCGGCTGCTGTGCTCTCCTTTAAACTTTGCACTGGTTTCAAATTTAAAATCTGAATGACAACCAAGACATCTGACAAGCAGAGTAGAAGCTAGAACCTGTGTTCTAACTTCAGAGACAATCATGGGTGATTTGTCCATCAACACCAAATTTCTTGCAGGAATACATTGAACCATGTGTTTGTTACTTTTCTTATAATAAATATCAAACTTTGACCAGTGGGTTGACATCTATAAAGAATTGGATCCAACATACAGCCTTGTAAATGCAAAACAAAAAGATGCAATCTTTTGTAAGATTTTCTTACCTTGCGCTTTTTTTATTTTCAATTTAGTTTCAGACATGGAGCAAGAATAAGTGACATGAATTCTCATAGCATCCCTTCTCTTTTTTGCATGAATGCCATTAGCAACACCAAAACGCCTCTTTGACAGAGGTTTCCACTTGTCCATTATGTTTAAAACAATATATGAAGCTCAACACCTCAATAATTTACCGAAACCTAATAAATGTTTGATATGAATTGGGAGTATTCTTTGTTCTGAGAGACATCCTATAAGACTGTACGTTTTGACAAAACATGGCCTCCATACTGCCACATACGTTTGTTTACACTGCCACATACGTTTGTTTACACATTTTATATAATGCTCAAACAAAATCCTTTTCAATATATTTACGTATATAGCCTATACATATTTACCTTGATTTCAACACATGTGAATTCATTTAAAAATTACACTTCAAAACTTCAACATTTTCAATCTGGAACAATAGACATGCTCATTTTGCCGGAAGTATATTCGCATAAATAATCCCTAATGAAACGATAATAGTTTTAGTTCCGCCGATAAAAATACGACTTTTAGTAGATTACAACATATTTAGACAATCATCTTCCACTTTTGTTCAAATATATTTGTATAACGAAATTCGAAAATGCGGCTTGATTTTTAATGATGTCGTTTTGCTTCTCGAACCAAAACAATGAGAAAAATATATTTTCAAACGCATTGTTAGAATGACAGAAGATACAGACAGTTTAGCGCATGAAAGTAAAAGGTATGATCATTGATATTTAACATTACATGTATGTGTACACATTAACTGCATAGTCATGCAAATAACCATGCTTGTATGGGCGCTATATAATATATTTTTGTAAAATTGCAAATGGCGGCATCCTGGCATAGTCAGTGCGAACATTTCAAAGCAGTGTCCTTTAAAAGTAAAGACAGATGACAACAGAAAACACGGGCACTATGAACACTGATATATTGTGCTTACATCTGGTAATCATTTCATTAAAATTTCATTTTTATAAAACAGTTGTGTGTTATGTACAAAATTACTAGTTATTATTCAACTCAATATTATTTTTTTGGTACCAATACAATGAGAAAGTTCTGTGTTGACAACTGACAAGTCTTATTTTAAAAACATATCCTTATTTTAAAGATTTGGGATGTGAAGTAATGGGATGTCTGAACCAATTCAGCGGCATATCCCGAACCCTAAACTTATGTAAATGCAGTCACCGGCATTGATTCTTTCCTGAGTTAGTCCCAACCAATAGGGTCATCTTGCGACACTGAAATGTGATACATCCGATATATTACTTATTGGCAAGTGTTGGCATCCTGCAATGCGCTACACCTGATATATTACATGTTGGCACATGTGGAACCCCGCACTGCGATACATCCGATGTATTACATAGTGGCACATGTTAGCACCCCGCAATGCGCTAAACCGGATATATTACATAGTTGCAAATGTTGGCACCCTGCAATGCGCTACACCCGATATATATCATAGTGGCAAATGTTGGCACCCCCCATTGCGCTACACCTGATATATTACATATTTGCAAATGTTGGCACCCCGCAATGCGCTACACCCGATATATATCATAGTGGCAAATGATAGCACCCCGCAATATTCTGTCTATAAATATATACTGAAAGGAAAAAGAATCGCGACACGGGAATTTCCGCTATATATTGTATGTACAATATGCTGCTCTTAATCGAATGGTACAATGCTACGTAAGGTCTTTCCTTTCGGAAAAAAAATACTAAAACAACACGTAACACAGCAAATAGTATTCCTGCAAAGTTTCATTATTGACTAAGGTCTTTCCTTTCGGAAATAAATACTAAAACAACACGTAACACAGCAAATAGTATTCCTGCAAAGTTTCTTTATTGACAGAGTACGTGTTTGACGCAAACTTAGGATGCAACATTTTGCGAACTCTTTACGTTAAATACAGTACTGAACTGGCTCAATTTTTCACAAAGGAACTTCAACATTTATGAATTTCTTGTTAAAACGTCTACAACTTCACAGTTGTGTCCTTTCTTTAACTAACTCCAACTTTCTTTTTTACAAAACATCTTGGGATTTCCTTGGAATGTATATGGAATTAAGTGTGCAGTATATACAACATATAGAGGAAATTCCCGTGTCGCGTTTCTTTTTCCTTTCAGTATACTTACGTTATACATTTAGGGCGGTTCTACCTTGGATTTGCTTGATATAGATGCTGGTTACAAATCCATATATGTTGTCAATAACGATTGCTGCATTCCTGTCAACCGGTGTTGAGAAGATTGGATAATTCTTACAGAAATCCATGAATACATATGATCACATAGAGAACATTTCCATTATACTAAGGCTGTTACGCAGGAACCTAAGGCTGTTACGCAGGAACCTAAGGCTGTTACGCAGGAACAACCACAATCAATCAAAACCTGTTGGATTCTGGAAAATACAAAGTCTCTACATCGTATATTGTTTGTTACAATCTCCCATCTATTAAGACAATTTCCCATCTATTGAGATTTGACGCAAATAACTGACACATTTTAATGAAATAAATCATGGAAATGCAAATAAAAAACGATTAAGCAGTGACACCTAAGATGTTAAGAAAGAAAACACCAAAATATATGTTTTTTATTAACATAAGACGATTCCAGTGTCTTCTCAGAGGTAATGTTTTGGTAGTTACAATAGTTACAGGCGATGCTTAATATTATAAACGCATTTATTCCCAGGGTATGTACACGGTCGTTTAAAACAAATACAAAGAGCAGTTTATAAAAATTGTTATATATGAAATGCAATGACCTGCATGTTTGTAAGGGACATAACAAAGGGTATTGGTATTTGGCAGTTATTTAAAGGAAAGAGTCCTTTATACTCTTACTTTTTCTTTACCATGTAACTGACCTTCCAAACAGAATGTCGTATTACAACTGTTTTACAATATGTATTAATCAGTGTCCGGTTCAGATACGGAATCACTATTCTCGGTTTAACTATTTTTTATTTGAACCGAGTAGAGGTTCCGCCGAGGGTTGAGGCTTATCTGTTTAAACCGGATTACCCAAGATTGATTATTTTTCTTGCATGACATTAACGTTTGCTGCGTTGTCGTCGTCGTCAAGAGGCATTTCCGCATCTCAGTCTAGAATATAGGAATTGACATATGGTGAACCATCTACATTTGTGAAGGGAGTTTGTAGATGTTAAAGAAGGAGTACAGTTAAATAACAGCATTGGTGTTAACTCACACAGTAGATATGTTCATGCATTATGTCGAATGGCGGTACAATAGGATTATTACTAGAGTAACGTGTTCTGGAAGTTTGTATCACCTTGAGTAGGTAAATGCCAGATCAAGGATCACACTAGAGGCGGAACACGTTACTCTTGTAATGATCCTTTTATTATATACCTCGAACACATCATTAACTAGAAATATTTGCATTGCTATTGCATACATATTCAATAAAGCATATTATTTCTCGGATAACGTGCAGCGGGAAAATGTATGTAGTTTTAAGGTGTTGGTGTTCATTGGTCTGACCTACTTGTTTTGTTTGTATGACGTAACGTCGTCTTGACGTTTTCGTGCATAGTGGCGTAAACCTTGCTTGAATCATTGGAAGAACCGTTGTTCTATTTTTAATAAGATAGTGATACTAATTCTATTTTTAGTAGCATAGTGATAACCTGTAGTGTGATACAGGTTGTTGTATTCCATTGTAAGAAAATGAAGGTACTATGTATATATTATTGATAGGTATATAATAAAGCTGTATTCAAAATGTCTCAATTGTCCAAAATTTCTAAATGTTTATAGTACTAGCAATTCCAATGTTGTATCAAATTGAGCAAGCCATTCTACAAAATGCTTATATATATTTAACGAAAGGTATTGCGCGAAACGTGAATATATGGATATACTTCCCATCCAATGGCTGATTCAATATGCATTTCAATAGCCTTTGCCTCGGTACACGCACATCAACATGTTCGATATATATCTGGACACCATTCCACGATTCTTGTAAGCTCCATCCTTTTACATTTTTGGACGGTGCCGTCAGGCACCAGTCCTATGTAGTGGGAAATCTTGCGAACAACACATTTCTACTAGAAACCAAAGATCACCAGATTGATTACAGCGCGACAAATGTAGTACCATTTGCAAGGCTGTAAATGGGCAAATTCAACTCAAGTATGAATAATGCAGCAGTGTTATGTTTATATAGAAAACAAATTTTCCACTTGAAAGATCACCAGAAAAGGTGGGCTCACAAAACATGCAAGAACGTTATTTTCGTTGCTCACAAAGTTTAAGCATAGAGTCGAAATTTCGAATATGTTCATCAGTAATCCAGTAAAACCTATACGCTTTTTATACATACATCCACACAATCGAATAGAAATGGGCAGTTTTCCCCTACTTATAATGCCCATTTCCATCTAAAAAGGAGGATTTACTTTTTATTATAGGAACTACATTCGGAGATTTACATGTAATTAGTGGTGGTAAACCTATAACGAAAACAGCAGGTGCATAGTACGGAGAATACCGAAAGTAGCAATGGATAATTTAGTAACGAATCTAATGGAGATTATCGGTATATTATCAGTGTATGAAGGATATACTAGTATATAACGACACACGATAATGTTTATTATTTTATTTATATATATCATATGTTAGAACAAGTAGCATGCATACATGATATATATATATATGTATATACATCCGTGCCGTACCGTACATCATTTATGTAACAGTTATCACAAATAAAGATGTAATGTAATCAACATTATTAAATAAATATCCGACATAGAGTCAAAAACATGACCTAGAAATTAATGACATTAAATAACGTAAACATTCAAATTGGTAATTTAAAAGTGTGAAAAACACCTAGGCAGATTTCAAATGGCATTCACAAATCTTGACACAGCAGAATACATGACTAATCAGCAATATTTATACCAATAATAAAGATTATCCTTGGCAAACACTTGTTAATCTACATGATCTTTGGACACATTGTCTGCAAAATATTTATATAATATATAATTTAAACTTTTTTTTTAATAATAGCATTTATTACATGCACATTGAAGAGTAAATAATTCGATTACCGTGACATTTAATTGAAACCTTTTATCACATTACATCATGGTAACTATCAAAGGCCGTTCATAAATTCGCGAGTAAAAGAGATTATATAACTATACTGGGAACAATATTTATGGGAACTCCAAATTTACTCATATCGCATATAGATACAAATGGAGTTGCGGGAGGACAAGTCCGATGGAATTTCAATATCTGGTCTATGCACCATGTGCATCCATGCATGCACGACATCTCCGTGGCATACTTAATACCAAATGGCGGATTGTCTCCCTTGGAATTCGCCGCTATTCGTCCTGCAAGGCTTGCCCCAGCTGTTACAAATTGTCTACCCTGGGCCGTCTGTTGTGAACGCTGCGCCCCAAAACATCCCAAAGATGTTCGATGGGGTACATGTCTGGAGACTTAGCGGGACAGGGCAACGTTGCCACACCTTGCTGCCTCAGAAAGTCGAAGGCAACGCGAGCCCTGTGAGGACGTGCGTTATCATCCTGGTACTCAAATTTCCGCCCTCACGCTGAGCAAAGGGAATGACCGTCGGGCGTAAAATGTTGCTGTCCTCGTTCGTTAGATATCCGAATTATAACAGAGCCGCCCATGGCCATATCAATCCGAATGTGCAGGGGGTTCCCTTAAATACTGTTCCCAGTATATGTACTACAGACATCTCTTTACCAAACCATACAATTATTTTCATCAAAGACTACATGTATTTTTTTGTATTTTTTACTCTTTTTTTTTATACTTATCCTAATTCAATGAAGTTTTTGTTTTTTTAGCCATATCGCCACCGAAAAATTATTGCAGAAGACATTCAAGAGGCGATAACTCTGTCATGCATGATTGAATCTGATTGGTTTTCGAAAGGAACCGAACTCTCATGTATACCTATGTTGTGACCAACTTTCTCTGACATTTTCATTTTACAATTATTCCCCTTTGACACTTTAAACATTTCTAGATAACTTATACATAATTGCCTTGTCCGTCTGTCCTTCCGTCCGTCCGTCCGGTCCCATAACTTTGGTAATGCATCATCCAATTTCAAAAATATTTTGCAAAAATGTTCATCACCTTAGTACGCAAACTCGTTTCTTTCGTAATTTGATTTTGATCAATTCTTCCTGAGTGGCACCGTCACTCCATCAGCACGTTCAGTGCTTTGATTAACAGATGGTGCCATTGCGTGTGAGTGCTACGGTTTTTATAAAATAATTGTTCACATTTTTAAGATGGTAAGACTGCGAACAAAATGAATGCATGAGTGAAGTGTGTGTTTACAACCCGTTACCAGTTTGGGCTATATCGGGTTGGAATGGGTAATGGTGATAATAAAAAAAAGAGAGAATAAAATGGAGATAAAAAATATTATTAGACGTAAATATCCCGTTCTTGACCCTCGTTCAATACAAAACCATGGTATTCCGTTTCCATTTCCTGCTTGAGTAGTTCCACCTCCTGCTGGGAAGTTAGGTGGCTACTTCATAAAAACAAATAAATTAATGTATATGATTCGTTTATCCTATGGAAAAATATGAATGAACACCTCTCGGCGTCTGCATGATGTATGAAACATTGACAATCCTATCTTTTCTGCTATGGTAAATAATATGTGCCGTTATCATGTTTAGTGGTGGACCCATTTACAGTTTGCCACTATGCCTCCATCTTTGATCGTGCAATGACCGGACACATTGTGGATACTATAATGACGTCTGCATAAAGCCTGAGAAAGCCTAAGAAAACGGTCACGTTTGATGTGTGTCTACAATCTTGTCTTGTCGTGCCATTAATGGTGTATTCTATTGTTGCTCTGGCTTCTGCAAGGTCACTGGGTACTTTTTTTTTTGTGGATTTCGAGGATATTGTTTTTATATTTATACTTACATTATCATCTTTGTGTTATACCTGTACAGCCTATTAATGCCGCCTTGTTAGCCTAGCGCGGTTTTCTTTATGTACGCTGTCTGGCTTAGTGAGATATGATGCACCCAGTTAGAAGCTGGAATGAATCAAAGCGGCCTTTTGTTTTATCACTGCAGTCCTACTTTCAACCTTTTTATGCTTCTGATGTCATATACCTTGCTATTTATTTATGCTTATATTTCCTGTTCGACCGGAACGGCAGCGACTATTATATGATTTTCATAATTGCACATGGTGAGGTAGCAACGAACAGTTTCTTTAAGTTTTTTCACTTTGATAACGCAATCTTATAATTATATATGGTACACCAGGTCCATACGTTACCCGTTGATGTGGCGAAGTAACAACATTTTGTGGTGGAATAACGCCTCGGACCGAAGGTAAGAATGAATAAAAAAAATCATTTTCTTACCTTCGGATTTGATTTACACCCGTCCGAGGCGTTATTCCACCACACAATGGTGTTACTTCCACCACATCAACTGATAACGCATGGAGATGATGTGACATCTGTTATGTTAAACTTTGTTCCCAGTTCCTACCCAGATATAAAGCTATTTTCTCCCGGCAGCTGTTTTACGCTTGCGTAACAGCTGTTTTACGCTTGCGTAAAACCTTGCTTTTATCTACTTTTACCATTAACAAGTAATACACTTGTGAAAATGGTCTTATAGAAATCACAGCACCCAATCGCAATCGCACCGTAGGTCCGCACTGTGCCACAAACTTAACATGGAAATATACAACATTAGGAGTTGGTTACCGGCTGGGAACTGTCAGTAGGACATATACAACATTAGGAGTTGGTTACCGGCTGGGAACTGTCAGTAGGACATATACAACATTAGGAGTTGGTTACCGGCTGGGAACTGTCAGTAGGAACATATACAACATTAGGAGTTGGTTACCGGCTGGGAACTGTTAGTAGGACATATACAACATTAGGAGTTGGTTACCGGCTGGGAACTGTCAGTAGGACATATACAACATTAGGAGTTGGTTACCGGCTGGGAACTGTCAGTAGGACATATACAACATTATGAGTTGGTTACCGGCTGGAAACTGTCAGTAGGACATATACAACATTAGGAATTGGTTACCGGCTGGAAACTGTCAGTAGGACATATACAACATTAGGAGTTGGTTACCGGCTGTGAACTGTCAGTAGGACATACGTACTACTGATTAGCTTAGATCGATTGTGTGTGTTCAAAACCATGCTATCGTCTTGTTTTAGAGGCCCAAATGTACAATACAATGTCAAAGTATTAATCAGACTAATGTAATTAAGTAAACAATATACCATATGAAATATGACGTAATAAATGTCCAAAAGATAACCACTAATCTTCAGACGATATGCCCCAAATGGTGATATATCATATACGCCTTAAGACTACAGACATAAAAATGTACAGTAATTTGACGGGGAAGTCAGACTAATGATATTAGCAAGACACTATGACAGTTATGACGTCTTCATATACAATTGGACTTAGCAGGGGTCCAAAAGAAAACCACTAACGCCACATGATATAGGATAACCTACAAATCAGTACAGGAGCCTTAAGACTACAGGTTTAAAGAAACTAATCCGCCAAGTAACGGCAGAATTACGCTACAAAACCGTGTGTCAAAACTCGATCCAGGTTAACAACTCTTAAATCGACGCTCCAGTTTTGAGCTTTGACCTGGCTGGTAGAAGCCGTTTCTATGATGTCTATGATAGAGTTTGGATTCTCAAGATATGGAAGTTGTATCTCGTCGTTAATAGGTTTAGAAGTTTAGAAAAGGTGTACATCTGTTGTAAAATGTGTTGTCGGGATAGGGACATTGAAAATAACATTTAAAGCTTAGTGAGTGCTGTATGTTTTTATACATCATACTAAAGTACTTTGCGATAGAACCCATATTCTCAAATTGGTAGCAAACGGGGAGAAATAATGCCAAATATACAAACACAGGACAGTTTCGGAATAAATGTATACTATTGTTACCGTATCTAGGCTAAATAAAACTGTTTACTATGTTTTCTTCATCCTAGAAGTCGAAACAATAAGTGCGTATTGAAATTGTATCATGTGTTAAGTATGTTCAGTTTTCGAAACAATGTGTAGTTAAAAAATTGCATCTTTACATTTGCAGAATAATTTAACCCTTGCTTTCAAAGATAGAAACCACTACAATCGTGGAATGTAGGGATTTTTAGTTTAATTGTAAATAGTTATTCAGACATTGACACGCTTGTTGAACCATCTCCTAATATGAAGCTCCTCCGAGGTGAGCATTTTAGTAGGTTTAGGTTTGGTGGTGTGGCATATCTTAAAAACTTGTTCATGTATGGCCGAGGTGGACCTGGATTCGTGTTGTTCCAAGGATCTTCTAGTTTCTCCCACGTAAAAGTAGATATAAAAGTCGAACAGGAAATGTAGCATTTAAGGACCACAGTCAACCAAAAGCACGCATATAAACAAACAATACTGTTGGTCTGAGAATCATTGATTTAATTGATAGGTGCACAATACAATGCAAAAGATGAATGAATCTCTTACATTAATGAAATCAAACAAGCAAATATAATAGCTCAGCCTGTTATATGAATTTGCGAATACTAAGATACAATAATATACATATAATCTAATGATGCAAAAGTAACAATGCACGTAAGCCAGTTACTTGACAGCTTCTCAAATGATAATGTATTTAAGACAAAATACGAGTATCACATAGGAATTTCCCCAAATGGAAATTTAAGGGGGAAAACCATATTATGTGTTTTGGCTAGCAGTATAGAAAGGGAATACATCTTGGAGGCAGTATTAACCTGCGTTAAGTAAAAGAATCTCTTTCCATGCAATACCCAACTAAAACAATCTCTCATATGCTTCTTTTTCAACACCCTTTTGGTGGAAATCGTTCTATACTGCTCGCGAATGAGTTATCCATTTGTGCTTCGTGTTGAGAACTACACTTTAGAATTTTTCTTGAACGTTTTAAACTAATTAGCTCACACTTCACAAACAAACTTTAAACTATAACACACATAAATCCAAATGTATATTTTGCATAAAG
>JAWPHD010012519.1:0-75336 GCA_037043455.1 Cyrtodaria siliqua | reverse complement strand
CAACATACAACCTTGACCACGAGACAATATACATTTTAATTGAATTGAATGTTGTTTAACGGCTCTTCAACACAGTATAGGTTATTTAGAGCCGCCCCAGAGAGAGGGGAAGAATACATAGGAATCCGGGAACCTGCCCTACTCTTATTATCGAATAGATTCCTATGGTTCTTTAACGTGCTCGGAGTATAAACCGATACACGGGACTGCCCGGTTTCCGTCCCCATCCGACGGACGAGGCTAAGGGAAAGTGTCTTGGTCATCGCTAACCCGGCCGAATCCGATTTTATTGGGAAAAAAATATCTACAAAATGATACTAGTGTTAAGGGTTATTACCCTCGCGAGCCTATCTACCCTATAGACTATACATGCAGGGTTCTGCCCATCTCTTACTGACTGGTACTTATATTGTTTCATAAAAGATGGTAGGTGTCATTGGCGTAGCTCTGCGTAAGCACGGTACGCCCGACCCTACGCCTAACTCGGAAATCCGAAAATGTAAAAAGTCCAAAAACAATGGAGGAGGTATTGTGGTGTGTGTGTGGGTCGGGGGGGGGGGGGGGGGGGGGGTACACATACATGTAAGTGGTCGATTGCCAATCATGAGTTCTTGGTATCTCAGAGGTAAAGGCGCTAGCACGGTTTAATACACAGATTGTTTCGAAGATGCTATTTCACAGACTTTCCAAAAAGACCTCGGTTACACAGTGGAACAGGCGTTAAACCTAAGGAGCTGGAGCCCTGGAGATGGCATGTCTAATGGGACTATGCACCCATCTTACTTCCCTCTGCGGTCGCTGTTCAAATCAATAAAGCCCTAGTTCATATATTTGCGTCGACAATCCAAATGGCCTTTAAAATACATTTAAAATCAGTTCGCATTCTAGATTAATTCTGTCCATTTAAAAAAAAATATGCGGGGTGGGTGGGGGTGGGGAGGGGGGGGTGGAGGCTCTTCGACCAAAAAAAACAATTAAAACACACGTCCTTTCGAACGAAGATTAAAAAAATCGCCCGCGTACACCTTTTCACCCTGTGAATATACTATTACAACCATTGTGACGTCACAATTCTGTGTTGGAATGTGGTCTTCGGGGAAACACGGTATTGATTTTTTTGCAATATTTTCATTAAAAATCGAATTTAAAATATATCATGTTAGCATAAATATTCTGTTCACTACAATATTACTTGTAATTTCAGAATTTATCACACACAGAGCTGACCGATGTATTGCATGCCGTAATTCATGCCGTGTAACAAAAACTACACAAAAACAACGTTCGAAAAACAGTGACCAAACGTTTTTTTTGGGTAGAAAAAATATTTTTTTTCAAATTTGCTTGAAAATTCACATACTGCCAGAGGAAAGGATTACACTAATCGTTCATGTTCTTGTCTTTTTTCTAGCTGTTAAAATCTTCATACAAATCGAGGTACAAAATAAAAAAATTGAAGTCGATCGATAAACAGCTGACATTTTTCTCTTCCGCATGTTTGTTGACTGAAATAATTTTCACAATAACTCAACATAGACCTAAATTTATTTTTAAAAGTAGGCCAAGCAAATGATGGTTATTTTATAAGGAAATGGCTTGTATAAATTATGTTTTAACTGTAGTGACAAAAAAGTGATTCTGAAAGTTTTTTGTATGAAGCACACGGTTGAAGTGAGTCTCACTTTTCTGTGTGTAATTTTATGAACGGTCATGAAACGCTTTTTTGGGTAGTAAAAAGTAATTTTGGGTAGTAAAAAGTAATTTTGATGACATTTTACAGGCCTGTAGAGGAAGACTTTTTCTTGACTTTAATGCTTTCGTCTTTTTTCTCGCTATAAGAACAAACTTTAATTATCAATTTGATTAAAAGCTAAAATTTCACATACATTTTCGAAACGTTCGGTAATTTGTAAAAGCCTAGAAATCATATTTTTAATAAAAAAAAGAATCGACAAAACACGTAAAAACTTAAAATTCATTCTGTAACAAACGAATTCATGTATTTGTTTATGTGTGTCATCGCTGTACATTGTCAGTTGAATACAGTTTACATCACTGGTGTCATTTTGACCGCCGTCCTGAAATCTGCTCAAAACGCAGTTTGTTTACGTTTTTTGCGCGTGACGTTTTTAAGTAAATATCCTTCCGCGGCGGCTTGGCGCTCCCACAACACACATAACGTTGCGTATAAAAGAGTTCGTGTTTTACCTCTTTACAAAATAGCAGTTTACGCCAACTTTTTAAGAAACCAACAACAATGTTTTGTATAACGTGCGTTATTTTTATGAGCAGAATACAGAAAATCGTTTTTGCATATTAGTAACTGTTGATAATATTGCACCAATAATATATGCAAACTTATGGTAGGATAAGATAAAAAAAATGAAAATTATTATTTTAATTACAGGTATATGCAAGCAGGGTTAACATGATACTGGATAAATAAATCGAGACGCTAATTTCAATGCTTGATAAACATTTCAAGATTTGCGTGTGTTCCTTTCATATAATTCTGTAAATATTTAACAGGGCGATATACCAGTTTGACACGGTCCAAAGGCGTGACGTGTAAATGATCAAAGGAATGTGTTGCGTCATAATAGTGGTAAACATGCTCAGAGGTGTGTGTGTGTGTGTGTGTGTGTGTGTGTGTTCTGGAATTTTATCTGTGTGTTTTTGTGTGTGATGTGATGTGATGATATGTCTACTTGAAGCAGCGAACTCAATGGTTTCTTTATAGTGCTGCCACACTGGAATACCACGCCGTAGTAGACATGATACCCCTAGTCACATTATTCTGACACTGGTCAATCAGTATGCTCACAGATGTGAATCTGAGACAAGTATATACGTGATACGCATCTTCAAAGATCGCGGCAAGTGTCATTGATCGGTAGCGCGTGTGGCTTGAGTAGATTTTGTGTCGGCAAATTGGACATAGACGATGTACGCAATTAATCAGTAATATAAATATAAAACAATGGTCTACATTGGTGTGCTTTATGAATATAACATTTCTACGACTAGGGGGACCCAGTTTGTTAAAAAAAGAAAGAAAGATACAGTTGTAATATATACTGGTTATAAGTTTAAAACGGATTTGTAATTACCTGATGAGGTCCTTCACACATGTGAGAAACACGTATTTCAGCACGTTAGTATGTGGGCACTACACGCATCATCTTGAGTTACACACCTTTACCTATTTATTTTTTAAATTGTTCTAGCTTTATACGGAGCAATGTAGTGTAAGAATAATTTCAACAAACAGTTGTATATTGTTTGTCAGTGTTTTAAAAATACCAAAATGCCTGTTTATTTCATTTTTTTAGACTTTAATCACCAATAATAATATGACAACTTCAATTCATGCCATTAAACAAATCGGCATAACATGACATGTATTGGTGGCAAAAGCATGTGTCTGGCATGTTTTCTCGGATTTGTCTGGACTGATACTTTAAATAAATAATTTAACGACGTTGCATGTACATTCGCAACGAATAGTACATGTATGCAAAAGAAGAAGTATACATAATGTATTAGTTGCAAATGAGATTTATTGTTTGCGTTGCGCATTTAATTTTAAAAAATTTAGTATAATAAGTGTACGCCGATGATAGTTTATAATTATTAAATCCCGCTTACAAAATGATTGAGGCTTCCTTCTTTTTCACTACATATATATCATGTTTTAATTCAGTTTGTAATATAAATACCGAGACAATTGTCGATCTTTTAGTAGACTAGATTGTAAATAGTCCGATAAGCTCCGCCCACAAATTACCTGTATCGATAAAACTTAATAAGCTCCGCCAACGGCTAATCTGTAATTGCTTAAACGAAATAAGCCGTGTCCACGTAATGATCCTTGTCACTGTAATGAAATTACGAGCCAAAGTGTTTTAAAATTATCTCCCTTTATATTGAAATAAGAACGAACTTATTATTTCTGTAAAGCAGGTAAATTTAAAGATGTTGCTACTTTTTTCGCAGATATCGTTTAAAAATAACGTCCTTGTTTATTAGGTTAATTATATTGTTAATGGCGGCTGAAGCACATTGCCTTGAATCTGCTCAATGGCATTTACCATGTTATTTATGTGCTAAACTTATTTCTTTCAGTATATATTTCTATATACTATTTGGCTGCAATAATCTATTCCGCCGATTGAAAAATGAAACATAAGTAGCCATACAGTCCATGTTTACGATGGATATGCCTTTATTTCAGGTCAAAATGGTGAAACAGTGTGTATACCACTCACTTATACAACTGACGGACGTTGTTCACTTAAACGATTCAGCCTGAAAGTTACCAACCCATATAGACGTAGTATTAGGGAACGAAACATGCAGGTATAACTTTATTATCACAAAGGTTACAAGCCCATCAACAAACCCATTCGTTGTGGCTTTAAAGTAGAGTACCGCTTAAGCCGGTGCTAGGGACCGTGGGAGGTGTTGCACGTTATATTACCTCTCATGAACAGACGCAATAAAACAGACTCTGCTGTTTTCTCTCTTGTTTGTGTTTGCTGATTCCAAGGGATCACCTTTTCAGTATTTATTTGCAAAATGAAATATTTGTGGATTTAAATTACCCATAATGTAGAATTCTTGTCTTTTTACTATTTAAATTGAGATAAATGCATCTATTAATTTGACCAAGGATTTAAAGGATTCCTTTGTCTAATCTGTAAAAATGTAGCATCGTTTGAAAATAAGGTTTGTTTAATTTCATCGCCAACAAGATTCACCAGATCTACCAAATATTATTTCTTTGTATTCCATGGCCGAGGGGTTATCGACATTGCGTTGTAAACCTTCTCGCCTCTGACCGCTGTGGCTTCGATTCCCACTGGAAGCTCGACTTGTAAGTGAGGAAGTGTCGATTCTTACCGTTGGCGGGAGGTGTACAGTACTGGTTCTACCCAGGAAAAGCTGGTGGTCTGCTTCCATCACAAAAAATAGACCGTCATATATAACCTTACGGATGTTGTTAATGACGTAAAACACCATACAAAACTTGTATTCTTGTACATTTTAGAAAGTATAAGAATCCCCACTCCAGTGCCGTTGACTATTTCCACTAAAATGTGCTTTGTGTCCCCATTATTTTCTTATTTTTTCAAATATATATTTGTTTGCAGTGTGCCTCTTGTATAAGTATATATCGTAATTATTATGTTTTTGGCATTCAAAAATCTTGCGACTCTTTTTATATTCTCCTAGTTCTTTTACATTAACATTACATATCTTTATATCTATAGTTATTTAACAACAAACTGTTTATACCCAACAAACTGTGAAGACAGGTACTTAGAACTGGATACTCTGTGAAACATCTGTCAAGCCAACCTATATTAACTGATAGAGAATAGTTTTTACAGGAGATGTATAACATTATTGATGAACTCTTGAAGACTCTTTCAATAAATACTGAAAATATAATTGCTTGTAATCAACGAACACAATCAAAATAGAAAAATAACAGACAATTACTGCCCATTTTACTATATTTTCGAATTATTTATCGATTCACGTACATTATCTGTTAAGAAAAAATATAATTATCGACGAAGTATTATACAAGTAATGCAAAGAAAATAAATAAAACAATAACATAAAAGGGAATTTTTAAGTTAAGCTGGCAAAGGTTCTGCAGAGCAACCTTTTGCATTGAGAAATTCTACAACTATGATACTATCTATCCAAAAGAACTTCAACTCTACAACAGGAGATATGATTTTAATTTTGATATTGTTAATTATCCACATTTAGATGTGGATGTTCCACGAGCTACTTCTTATGGGGTCTATGTTTCTCAACTTATTCGATTTTCTAGAGCTTGCAGTCGAGTTGAGGACTTCGATATTTGTAATCTGTGTATAACTAAGAAGCCACTACATCAGGGCTTTCGTTACCATAAACTTCGAAAAACATATGCAAAATTGTATTATCGTAACCCTGATCTTCTTTTAAAAAAAAAAAGAACGTTATTTAAGAACTATTTTGCGACAATGACTATCACTACCTGACATCTATGTTGATGTGATTTACAAACTTGTTAAGATCCTGGGCATAATAACTTTGTACAATCTTTATTAAACTTGTTAAAAAGTTTACCAAAAGTGTTATGACCCTATCATTTTGCAACGTACTGCATGATTAGTGGTTGACCCACTATGCTTTCGTCTTTGTCTGTGCGATGACAGGACACTTTGTGGACCATATGTTGACTTTTACATAAATCCCAAAGGACGGTAGAGTCTGATGCTTGTCTTATATCTTGTCTTGTCGTACCCTTAATTATTTGCTCTCTTGTTGTTATGGCTTCTGCCAAGTCATTGAGTGCTTGCTTTGTGGCTTTCTAGGCTTTTGTTCTTTTATATTCATCTATATGTATCCTAGGTTAATTATATATGTATTGTGTTATCAGTGTATGTATGAATGTAAAGAGCGTACATATATTTTGTGCTATACATGTACCTGTTATGTTTACCTGTGTACTGCATCGTCATGTGATTTAAGTTGGGGATCCACCCTGCATGGGTAATTATGCACGTCACTATCGCATTCCCGCCAATACACCTAACCAGCCTATCTGATCTCTCTATCCATTGCCGGATGCGGTTCTAACACCGACCCTGAGGTCTTAGTATTCATAGACGAGTATCGGGTATAAAATGTTACATTTATACAGATGAGTATAGAGCGAGATATATATTTCTTTATTAAAGTCTCATCATGGTTTACAATAAATACAAACATAAATAAAACATCGTAAACATTATACGATAGCCATGCCATTCTAATTAGAATTATAAGAGACTATAGTTATAAAACCATCAACATATTTTCAAAGTAGCTAATAACATCAAACGATATTAGCATATATATTACACATTAAGACTATGTAAATGATGCTAATCTATCTATAAAATATGTACTAAGAATGAGTATTATAAGATTTGACAAAATAAACAAAGCACTATTGCGCATTAGTTAAAACAAAATTAAAAAATCATTTATCCCCTTTGATCAGATCAAAAAGGAACTGATTAGCATAATTTTCATAGAAGAAAATAAAGAGAATCACGATATGATAAAAACAATTGACATTATTTACATATATAAAATTGACATTGTTTGGCATATTTAAGAAGGAAAAAAGACTAGCGATACAAAAAGCTAGATCGACGTAGAAGAATTAAGTAGCAGGATTTGGCACATACACGAATTAAGTCTGCATTTGTGAATAAATATACTAATTTTTGTTCATCTGTAGAGTTATTGAAATTGGGATTTACGCTTATTGCTTTATCATATAAATTAGCTCTGATATCATTATATAAAGGACAGGTTATCATAACATGTAACTCATCTTCCACCTGAACATTACAGAATGGACAAACTCTTTCACTAATCTGAAGTCTTTCATATCTTCCAGTCTCTAGTCTAATTGGTGCTACGCCACATCGGAATCTAGAATAAGCCGACCTATGATTTCTTGGTAGTATTAGTTTACAGTACCTTTCTGTTTCAAATGTAGTTTTAAATAACTTATAAGTACTTAATTTATTGCCACCAATATTACTACTACCACGTTCCGAGTTAATATTTACATTCAAATTTATTATAAACTGATTTAAAGATGCACTCTTAACATCATCTAAAAAATTACGTTTAACAATGGGTTAATTACACTCAGAACGTTATTAAACTCAATTTTTGAAAAATTATTTAAAACTTTGTAACACCAATTTTTACATCTAGAACCTTTACTATTAAAACAATAATTGAATATTCTTTTATTGAAACACATATTTGGCATATGACTCAATCGTACCCAGTAATTTGATACCGTAATTATTTGTCTAACACAAACCGGTTGCCATGCCATGTCTCCTGCCATTGCAGCTGATGGTGTGTTTCTTGTCGTACCCAAAAATACTCGCATTGCTCTATGTTGTACGGCTTCAATACAAGAGTAGGTTTGAGTACCCCATATTGCTGCACCATAAGCTACAATAGACCAAACCAGCGAATCAAATAGTTTAGTATAAACTTTATAAGGCATCCCACCAACTGTTTTATATTTTGAAATTAACAGTCCTAACGCGCGACTGGCTGACTGTGCAACAAATGAAGCTGTTACATTATAATTGAGATTTTCGTCTAAAACAAGGCCTAAATATACATATTTATTTTTTATAATTATATCAGATCCGCCACATTTAAATTCAAAAAACGTTCGTGGTTTTGATCTTGGTCTAAAATGCACAACATTAGTTTTATTTATATTGACTGACATAAAATTGGTTTCACACATATATACACTTTTATTATTCTGGTAAGGCTATTTTTGTATTTTATTCATATCCATTGTGTTAAATTCAATGCGCGGTTGAATTGAAAATGTAATGCATATTTTAGTTTGGGCCGTAGATTTATGTTTTTATTTTATAGTTGCAGGCCACGTTCATACTCTTTCGTATACGCAGTATTCTTTCGTATACGCAGTATACGGTATGAAGCCTGATGTACACATATTAAAACGACGAACTGTTGACGTAGTCGCTTATTCTCTACCATCCGGTCTACATATACATGATCATTTATGTGTTTTACTTACATTGCCTAACAATGCTGTATTGTTTATTAGAGAATATAACCTGGCGGGGGTATCTTTATTTACACTGTCCCGTTTTATTGGAATGACAACAGGGTTAGAGTGATGTTTGATGCACCATAGAACGTGGTTTAACCACCCCGCCCCCCAAACACACACACCTCAGCGGCCCTTTTTGACACTGACCGTTCCAATGTGGTAGCCCTATTGTTAACCCTTTAATGTTTGTGATATCCAGTCTTGTCGTTTAGTCATCTTTAAGATTGTTGTTTGTTTCTATGCGTTATTTTGGTTAAATGTGGTCCTTGAATGCTGCATATCCTGTTCGTCTTTTCTTTCAACTTTTGTAATATGTAATGGTACAATATATGTTTACATACCCTAGTGTACCTAAATATTTCTTATCAGGTCAAAAGTATATGGTATGCATTCTAAATTTGAAACGCTTGTAGATATTTACACTGTGACCTACATACTAATAGTTTACGTTTATCTAGCAAATGAGACCATGAACACAATAATAGCTATAAGTCGAACAGGAAATGTAGCTCTCACAAAGTAAAGCCAACAAAACGCTCGCAAATCAAAACAACAACAATTAAATACAAGCAAAGTATGTGACAACACAAACTATAAAAGGGTGTCAATATTGGTATCACCTTGGAACGGTCAGCGGTAAAATAAGGCTGGGGTTTCAACCAGGTTGACTTCTATGTATGTTATTATTTGAATGCTAGTGAAACATATACAATAATGTACCCTCTAGTCAAACTTTTTATTTTTGTGGGGGCCCATAATTTGTTTCTATTTTTCCTTTGAGTTGTTGTTTATTTTAATTGCTTGGTCTGGTTGACTGTGTTCTGTAAATGTAACATTTTTTGTTCGACTTTTATATATTTTTAGCTCACCTTAGCCGAAGGCTCATTGACCTTTATGACCGCGTTTTGTCCAACGTCCGTCGTCCGTCGTCGTCAGCTAGCTCTTGGTTAAACAACTTCTCTTTGAACAATTTTGACCAAATTTCACATGGAAGATACTGAGGTCAAATTATTCCAAATGTTTACAAATTAGGTCAATGTGATATCCAAGATGGCCGCCATTACCATATATATTCAAAACCTTAAAAATCTTCTTCTCAAGAACCGCTGGAAAGATTTGAACAGTTTTTATTAATAAATGATCGCCAACTCCTAGACTACAACAGTTTTACAAACAAAGTTCCTAGGATTAAAAATGGCTGTACCCCGGGGTTCCAAATTTTGCATATGGAGAGTTTACATGTTTTACATAGACTTATATAGGGCATTTGTAAACGACATCTCCTAAGAACCCGCTTTACCAATTTTGACCAAATTTCACGTGGATGATATTGATGTCAGTGACTTCCAAAATTATACAAATTAGGTCAATGCGACATCCAAGATGGCCGCCATTACCATATATGGATTTAGTTAAAAATACTGTATTTTGCCTCTTTAAGACGATAGGGCCTTCATTTTTCATCCAATATTTAACACACTTTAACAGATTATTAATATCAATGAAAGCTCGGACAAGATCGAAAATCAGCTATATCGAACCAGAAATACCGGAGTTATGTGCCCTTGAATTATTGAATAATGCCATTTTCAGCCTTGTGAACCCTCTAGCGCCTTTATGTTGTATTCAATCTTTCCCAACCTTGGCCAGATAGTTAAAAATACTGTATTTTGCCTCTTTAAGACGATAGGGCCTTCATTTTTCATCCAATATTTAACACACTTTAACAGATTATTAATATCAATGAAAGCTCGGACAAGATCGAAAATCAGCTATATCGAACCAGAAATACCTGAGTTATGTGCCCTTGAATTATTGAATAATGCCATTTTCAGCCTTGTGAACCCTCTAGCGCCTTTATGTTGTATTCAATCTTTCCCAACCTTGGCCAGAATGTTGATATCACTGACAGCTCGGATGAGTTTGGAAACCAGCTAGATCGAACCAGTAACATTGGAGTTATGGCCCTTTTTCAATATTTGGTAATGTACGCTGAAAACTCCAGGGGTGATTGGTTCGAATCTCACTGGAGGCATATCTATTTTTTTCATAAAAAAAACTTGGTTCTTGGGTTGAATTTTTTGTATTTATTGTACAATAAGCTGATGGTAAATACAAAATATTAAAACCTTTGGCTCTTACTGTGTCAGAGAAGAAGATTTTTGAAGAGTTTCCCTATATAAGTGTATGTTAAACTGTGACACAGGGCTAAATTTGAACAAACTTGGTAGAGGGATCCATAAACTGATAATAAATAAAAAAAATATATTAAACATGTATCTCTTGCAGTTTTAGACAAGAAGATTTTTGCAACTTTATGTAAAACTGATTCAACAAGGTCCCGTAAGCTCCCAATTAAAGAAAAACGAACAAAGTTTTCTTATGAGAAAAAAAAAATATATATATATATATAAAGAAAAAAGATTTTTTTAGTTTTTTAAATTTTTTAGTTATTTTTATTACATTTCTATCGGTGAAAGACTGGGATTTCTCAGAGAAAGAATATTAATAATCGCTAAATATTAATAACTCACTCCGAACACAAAAATAACTAACTGTGAGGCTGAGATATGACGTCAATAAAGTGGTGCTGACGTCGACGTCATCCGCCGATAACGTTCAATAAAGCGAAGAATTTCGGTTAAATTCATGCATAAACTGATTTAAAATGTAATAAACAGATTATTTAACTGCCGTGTTCGATTATAGGGAAAACCATCTCGTGAAGGATTTCCCTATAATCGATCCCAGCAGTTAAATAATCTCTATATTTTTAATTGTTTTTAATTTTTTTGATTTATTTATTTTTAATTATTTTTTAAATTTCTTTTATTTTATATTTATATTCTTTTATAATTTTTCTTTATTTTTTTCACATAAGAAACCTTGGTTTGAAACTACAAGATATACAGGTCTAATATTTTTGTTATTAGCTTATGGATCCCTCTACCGAATATGGCCCTGCCTCAGGTGTCACAGTTTTACATAGACTTATATAGGGAAAAAAATCAAAAATCTTCTTCTCTGAAACAGTAAGAGCCAAAGGTTTAATATTTTGTATTTACCATCAGCTTATTGTCCTCTACCAAGTTTGTTCTAATGGTGACCCTGGGGTTAAATTTGGCCCTGCCCCAGGGGTCACAGTTTTACATCGACTGATATAGGGAAACACTTAAAAAAACTTCTTCTCTGAAACTACAAGAGCTAAAGGTTTAATATTTTGAATTTATTATCAGCTTATGTTCCTCTATAAAGTTTGTTCAAATGTGACCTTCGGTCTTAATTTGGCCCCTCCGCAGGGGAGTTTTTCCACAGACTTAAATATACTATAAAAGTTGTACAAATGAAGTTCCTAGGATAAAAATTGTCTTTGAGCCGGGGTTACCTATCCATCCATTTCCATAAAAAACATTCCCTGTTAATACGAAGAACCAAGTTTTGCACCTATACCTAATGTCGTACTAAGATTTCATTCTAACAATCAATTGCGCTTGTTAACTACTTTTTCTTCTTTCCAAAAACTCTCAGGTGAGCGCTTTAGGGCCATTTGGTCCTCTTGTTTTATAAGCCATGCTTATTTTGTGTTTGTACTGTATAAATGGAGGACCGTAACTAATGTTGTAAGACAGTATTAATTTCGTGGTCCGACTCTATTGTTCGTTATGACAGTAATGTATGTTGAAATCAATTGTGAAATCAAAACACATTGCCTTGTAATTGTTCCTTGTTTTAATGCGTTTTTTTGTTGTTGACTGTGTTCTGTGAAAGCTATATACCTATTTGTTATGCGTGTTTAAATATATTTTTTTCAGGTATCTGATGACCTGCTTGACAAGGCCGAACAGATTATCAACAAGTCGATGTTCATGCGTTACAAACATATTTTCGACAGCTGCGTACTTTTGACATGCAGAAAGCTTGCAATGATGTTCATTTTTCTTGTGTGTATTTTATCGTTGACTTTATTGTCAACTAGAAAACCGGTAGATGTTAAGCCGATTGGGATCGTTTTTATTGTTGGAACAGTGATGTTTTGCTTCTTGTGTGTATTTGCATTCTGTCAACAATTATGTCAACAATCGTATCCTAACCGACTGGAGATTAGCGTAAGCATTATTTTTATCTGTGTATTCAATAAGATTTCATCTGTTCTGGCATAACAATTACATACTTAATGGGGGTGCGTCCTTGACATTTCTTCCGTACGTCACACATTCTTATCCGTAGTACTCCTCCTGAACTTCTCAACATAATTTGGCGAAAATTGGTAGGAGGTATCAATATGTATTCGAGATTTGCATATCGTCACGCTGTTTCGGTCCAGTGGTTTTTGGTGGAGTTATTTCTCTATTTGCTTTTTATTTCTTCTTAAAAATGGATGAGTAATAGTTCAGAATTGTGTTTACTTACTGGTCCTTCGTTTGTATCTCTTTTACCCAATCTGCTGCTGTTTAATCATTACGTGGTCCGAGTATTAACTTTCATACCCCATCCAACCCCGTCTCCAAGAAGCAAAAACGGGGTTGGCTTGGGTGTAGAATAAAACCTTAATTTCGGCTTAAAGGGTTTGCATATTGTAAATTAAAACATTGTATAGGTACTTTAAACATGTTATCGCATTTTTTTCAGTAAAATATGTTTTTAAACATGTTTTATTGTCGAAATATACGTTATAAAATCCTGCTTATATAAGCTTTCCCATCACTTCATGAAATTAAGGCGAACCAAGTAATGTAGAACGCCGCTAAAGCTGGTGCTAGGGGCCCTGAAAGCCATTGTACCTTAAATAACCTCTCATGAACAGACTCAATAGCATCGAGTCTGTTACGTTTCTCTTTTGTTGGCGTACGTTGCTCCAACGGAACCCTTTCAGTAGTTATTTTTAAAAATTTCTGTATCTTTTGAATACACCAAAATGTATTCATATTTGATATACTATCATAGATATACTATCAAAATGTATTTCTGTTTCAGGTCCATTGTTCAAGGTTAATGTAAAAAATGAGACTAAATACGTGGTTAAAGTTTGCATTCAGTCTAATATCTTCCATTTTGGTATAATATTACCTGCCGTGTAATAATACGAAGTATTTCAGATTCATTCATTAAGATCAATGTCAAAAATGAGGTCAAGTTCTTGGTTAAAGCTTGCATGCAACTTTCAACCATTCTTTTTATATACCCCGCCAACGAAGTTGAAGTGAGGCATACTGGTTTGAGTTCGTCCGTCCGTCCGTCATGGTGTTCGTCCATCCGTCTGTAGACCAAAATCGTATGTGTTTAATTCCTTATTCATTCTTAGGTAGATTTCTTAATATATGGTTACTATTTATGATTTGAAAATGATCGCGAAGAAAACGTGATTCGATTTGATCGTTTTTACATGAGTTATATGGCCCTTTGATTTTTTAACTATATATCATAGACGGAAATCGTGTGTGTCTAACTCTTCACTTTTTTAGGCTGACTTTTTTAATATTTGTCAAGATAACTTAGTATGATGTGAACTTGACAGCAAAAGAAACGATTTATGGTTGGATTATATGATCCTTTGATATTTTAGCTTAAATCATATCTAGAAGAAAGCCTGGTCTGTTTAACTCCTCATGCATGTGTAAGTGGAGTTTTTAATACTTGGCAAGATACTTAGATGCAAACTTGAAAGGAAAGTTAAATATGTATGGTACGATCATTTTTGTGTGAGTTATGGCTCTTTGATTTTTTTAACTTAAATATTCGTTTGTTTAACTCCACATTCATAATTAGGTGGATTGTTTTAATATTAGGCATGCTGAATATTTATATGGTGAAGATGAGAATCAAATATGTTTGATTATTTTTACATGAGTTAAGGCCCCTTGAAATTCTTGACATATACAGTGCAAATCCTTTAGTGAGTAAGTGAGTAAGTACTTGCAAGCGTTCTTTACGGATTGTTTTCCTATATTTCTAATAAGTCAGTATCATGCGAATATGATTATAAAGGAAAATGATATTGGTGCAATAAATTTCAAGGGTCAAATGATCAGAGGCGGTGTGTATAATTTCAGCCTTTACGACAGTTCTAGCTATTTCTGTGTCACATATCTGTAACTTCTGAAAGTCACTGTGGGAGAAGTTGGTGTTAATGTTAATAGGGATGAACTGAAGTGTTCTGCACCAAACATGGATCTTCCATACAAGGTAAAGGTCTCGAAGCAATATTAAAATAGTGATACAAGGTCAAATTCGTGGTTAACGTCGGTTACCATTTGCGAGGAAGATGCAAATACATTTTGAATGAATAATGTATTTCGACTTTCTTTTTATGCTTTTTTTTATGTTCAGATTTAATGTCACAGCATTGTGTTTCAGTGTGTTTTCCCCCTTTTGCATTCCAATAATATACTAGTTCGATATCAAGGCGGCTAAGGAATTTTCATTAATGATAATCCATTTTCTTCACAACATTTACGAACAATTTTGCACTTAAACATTTTTTTTGCACAGTTTAATTAATCAAACAAAGTTAAGCTTTATCCCTCTTTAACAAGTATTGTAAGATAATCGTGAAAACGAAATTTAATGTATACATATTATATAAATATCTTGCAGTTGAGTGCTGAAGAGTGGCGACCGTAAAAAATATACCCGCTCTCCGAATCAGTAATGTTATTTATTACTGGTGGTTTGGGATCATCCAGCCCATTCATTGCGAATTTGAGTTCTGCTCAACCCGGGGCTAGAGGGCGTGAGCGGTAGCTAGCATATTTTACTTCCGCATATGAACAGTCTCAATCAAACCGAGACTGCAATATTTCGTATGTGTCGTGCTCGGCCGCTTCCAAAGGTCCATTATCATACTTTTTTTTAGCGTAGAATACCACTTAAACCGGTGATAGTGGGCGTGAGAAATGTTGCTGAATTGTATATTACCTCTCATGAATAGACTTAATAGAGTATTCTACTTTCTTCTTTTATTTGGCTTCGTTGCTTTCGAAAGACACCATTTCCTGTATTTATTGCATGTTGTTTGTGTATTGATACATTACTTCGGATATATAATAGAGTACAGTGGGTATCTGATACAGAGAAGGTTAAAGTCGGTAGTGTTGAAAAATGTGAATTATATATTTTTATCTGCTTAAGGAATGTGGTTAAGTTGAGATGCATATGTTAATTATTAAAATGATACCGACCAAGGGCATTTACCCAATGTTTGTTTTGGTAAAATGTATTCGCAAAACAGAAAATTCGAATGTTTTGCCAGTACAACGAGAGACTGTATTTATATAGACATATATATTTAAACATGTGTACTATGTTAATTTCAGACCAAAGAAGTATAGTGTGTAAAATTGAAAGGTATTATCCCATAACCAACAATAACAATGCGGTCAAAATAACATATACATGAGCATTTATATGTCGTCGTTTTCAGGCTAGCAAAAACTTAAATCGAAGGCTGTGGTGGACTATAAATTCATCAAACTACATCAAGAATAAAACAATACTGTTTTTCGATGATGACGTATCCTTTTAATGAGTTATATCAAACTTAAGAAAAAAGTATGAAAAGGGATCCTTCTGAAACAACGAACACAACGAAGTAAGCCGGAGAACCATAAGAAACAGTTTTCTTTAGGAATTCACTACACTGTTGCCTTAAGAATATTTCCTACTGTTTCTTCATATTTGTCCTATTAACAATATTTTTAAGATTTGGTTCATCGCTAGTACGATCTATCCTAAGCATATTGTAGCTTTAAAAAAAATAGTTCACCAAATTGCTTTCTGAGGTATCTTAAGATAAATATGTGACCCATATTCCATTTTTGGTAAATTTCCTATAATTTCAGTACATTCAACCTAAATTAGGCCAAAGAAAACAACCTTAAGTAACAAAAATCAAATCGAATTACCTTAATAGAATTCAAGCTCAATATATATGATCTTATGTTATGTATATATGAAACTAGAAGGGTGTTCCATGGAACTCTTTTGTCGCCTGCCGTGTGCTTATTGCACCAAGTACAATCCAACTATAAAGTTTGAACACACGAGGTGCGTCCTTCATGAATTGTGTAGCAGAGTTTTTAAAGTGTTAAAGTTTAAGAAAAGAGGTATAAATCTGCACTGGATAACTGACAAAGAAAAACTGTATAACGTTGCATTACCTTAGGTCAATATTTTGCCAAGTTATTATTGCTAGGTTTGTTTAAGGTTAATGTTTTATGAAAAGGGGCATACCTCTGCCAAAATGAAAGTCAGAGTTATTGGACATTTGTAACGACATTCCTTCCGTTAAGATGAATATGTGTTTGAAGGTTCATGAACATAGGTCAAACACTTTTCAAGTTATGACCAGTTATGAGCTTGGTTAGGTTGCATTTTAAAGTTTATAACTATGATGAAATGAAAGTCAGAGTTATTGGTCATGGGAAACAATTTTCTGTGTGGTAAGATGAATAATTGTTTGAAGTTTCCTGAATATAGGTCAAACACTTCTTAAGTTATGGCTTGTTATGACCCTGGTTAGGTTGCGGGTAAAAGTTTTATGAAAGGAAGCATAACTCTGTCAAAATGAAAGTCAGAGTTATTGGACATGTTTAACAGCATTCCTTAGGTTAAGATGAAGATATGTGTTAAGTTTTATGAAATACATGAACATATGTCACATACTTTTCAAGTTATGGCCAATGTCAGGTTGCAGGTTAAATGCTACACAGGCGACACAGAAGTGCATTGTATAAATTATGCGAAAATAAAGGGGAATATGACCTTTATTGCCTTGCAGATCCTCGGAAAATATTGCCGAAATTGTGTAGGAATAAGAGACATTTTGAGGGAAAAAATATTTCCTATCTACAACTTTTCTTCAAACTTCTGCATTGTTAGCAAATATCGTGTACTTCAAGATAATAAAATAAAACATATGTTACCATACTTGTTTTTGAGAAAAAGGCAGTTATAACCCTCACCTTTTTTCTAAAAATGTATGAATTGTGAAGCAAAAAACACAGATTCCAAGTTGTTTTTAACTGATAATAAGTTCTACACACCCCCTTCATCATACCACCGCGTATGCAAACATGGAAACGTGGCTCCATCGTAAATGGAGTGTCTACTATAGAATTTGCAGTTGTGCAGGTTAGAAGGTTCTATGCCCATTCTCCATATTGTATCTTGATGTAAATGGAGGATGAGCCTGGCATGCTCATTCCTGTTATGCCCATATAAGGTGCGCCGTAAAACTCAATTCAGTTCAATTCCACTTATGTAAAATAGTATACAGTCATCAGTCAGCAGTATTGATTGTTTTAAGTTATCTTACCTTTCAATTAAACAGTATACGCTAATTATGGAAATGCTAAACCAATAAATCTCTCCGTGGTTTTTATCAAAATACTGAAACTATACGATTTTAGTGTATCAACAAGTAACTTCATTATCTAAAGAGTTAATTAAGTTCATAATAATGAAATCTTGTGAATATAAACGTTTAAAAAAATATATGTTATTAGCTAAGAATGCGAGAAAAAGATGCGCATAAATTACTGTAGAATATGTCCTTAAATATAGGTATATAACTATATAAACAGCAGGAGAGTAAGAGGTCATGCCCTTACCTCATATCACCCCACTCGATACAATTAATGAAAAGACATATTTGTCCAAATGATTTGCATTATACGTTATAAAGTCTAGAGAAAAGCCTATTGTTCTAATTTGTTATTTAGTATGTACTGTTCTTCATTATAAATAATGGTATTAAGTTATTTTATACTTTTTAAATATAGAATTTACAAAGGTGGTATTTGGTAATAACGATATCTACGTGGGCGTTTTATTTGTCCAGGTATCAAAATAAACGTAACCATAAACCATACAGTACTCAACATATCAGAAAAACGACACTAACATCAATTTATTGAATTGCCTTTCGGTAAAGAATTATATATTTTCTTTTGGTGAACATTGACCTTATGAAATAATAATACAATTAAAAATGGATTTAAAGCTACAGAGTCTCTATATCAATCGATTTCTTCTTTGTGGGCGTGTCTTTATTTGTAACTTCATGTTCACCAGCTCATGTCGAAATCGGGTATTTAAGCGAGCAAATATAAGGCAGGACATCATTTATTGTATAGACATCGACCAGTGCACATCGTACCTGTACACAGGTAACATTATGATTTACAAAAGAAAAAAATTGCCTCTTTCGGGACTCAAACACACGACCTCTGATTTCAAGTCAGTTGCTCTATCCACTGAGCTATAACGCTTCTTGAGAAAATGGTATATAAATTATGAGGCAAAATAACTTAACATATTTGAACACAACTCAAGATGAATCCATAAATATATAGTCCATCTTGTCGGACGTGAAAATTAACATTGCCTGGTGTAATACTATATATTATCAATATGAAACTAATATTCCTCAAAACAACCATATCTAGACTAGTTATTTAGCATTTGATGAGTTTGCGTGGGCCCTAGTTATTACGTTATGCCTATTTACGTGATAATAATCCTAGAATATACCAATAAATAGCCGTGGCCTAGTGGTTAAACGTACGGCCGTCAAAACTTACAAGCGTAACGGATGTGGTTCAATTACCGTTCCGAACAAGTAATTTTATTATCACATATATTCTGAAGCCGTATATTTATCGATGCTACCTGTACGAAAGTTAAATAAAAATGTGATATTTTACGCATCGATTTCTGCCTTATATACCGACAAGTGGGGTGTTCGTCGATTTGAAACTACTTCACACGTGACTCATTCATATTCATGAGTTATTACCAGTTACAATAAAGACTCTGTAGCTTTAAACAGTGAAATGCATTTGTTATACCAATCTTAAAACGATATGCTTTAAATGATGCCTGTAACAACAGAACCACAACATTCTCGTAAAAGATGTCCCTGTTACCAAAGGAATGACGATACTTACGCTGCCAAATGTTATGCTTAGCGACATTCCTTAACATAAATTAAGCAGTTAAAAGTGATGCGTTACAATACCAGACCTTGCAAGGTAAGTGTTTTATGTTTAAACAATCACTACAAATCTCAACACATTTCACTACCAGAGAACATGAGGCGATATCCTTGTTTTCTTGACCTTGATACCATCGAACTGTTAATTTCACTTTGGTTACATCTGATCTATATGTACTTATTTAAACGTTACATTGCGTTAAGGATGTTAATTTACTTATTTTGACACAATGACGTTAATTATTAAACATACTATTTTATTTTATTTTTATCGTAGCTTTCCTGATTAACACATGTGTTGCTTTGTTGTCAATTTCGATCACGATGGCATTGGTAACGTTCATACTTAATTTGATCATAAGTTAGAACTACAAGTCCGTACAGCAAAGGTCAAGTACATGTATGTTCGCTGCATTTCGCCGTCATTTAAGAGTTTAGAAATAGATATTTTCACACCAAATTTATCGAAAACACAATACCATTTTCTATTGAAGACAATCACGTTGTAACGCATACTTCGGTTTTACAAAGTGTCCTACTGGATTCCAAACCATATTAATGGACATTTGATATATATATATACCCCAATGTGACCTTAGTATTATATCTTCTGTTAGGAATTCTTTCTTAGACGAACAAGGAAAAACAAAAACCTATTGGACCCGAAACGAGATGATGAAACATTAGATGTGAGTATTTTCGTTTATTATGCATTATACGTAGTATTTGATAGGCCGACTGAGGTCTACAATATGTCACGTTGCTCACATACCAGCCATTTTTGCAACACTCACCTAAAGACACACGCGAATCGTCCGTTCGAGGAACCCAATGCCGTTTAGGGTCCACCATTGATCTCGTTTTAGATCTCGAACCCTTAGGACAGAGAGAGAACCCCCTCGAACACAGGAGCTAAAATGAGCCAACCCCCATTCGATGTTTTTTTGTACTGGAGTAAGCGAGCTGAATTGATACATGCGTTGTTAGGTACTTGTGAAGAATCTGTGTCTGTATTGGTTCAACCCAGCAAAGCATGGTTAGGTTAACTGACTGGCGTACATAATGGAAATACTGTTGATAAATCAGACACGCGCGCATTTGTTCAAAGGAAATAAAAAATATCGATTGACCTGCTGGTTTTATTGAATTGAATTGGGTTTTAAGGCGCACCAACACATGAAAGGTTATATGGCGCCTATTAGGAATGAACATGCCTAGCTCATCCTCCATGTACATCGAGATAAAATATGGAGAATGGGCCTAGAACCGTCTCACCTGCAGAACTGTTGAGTTGCTGCAAATTCTATTGTAGACACTCCATTTACACTGGAGCCACGTTTATTCTTTTTCTGCCACTGTTCTCGTGATTTGAGCGAGATGACACCTGAATCAATGCAGGGATCATGATGAAGTGAACATGAATGGGGGGGGGGGGATCTATTCCTCTGCCTAAACCTCCAACGGGATCTGCAGTGGTGCTATTCTTTGCCCCGAGACCACACGGGGCCTGCTCGTTTTATGTTCAAGCAGGGAGTAAAGTATATACTTTACTCCCTGGTTCAAGTAGAAAATTGTAAGGCTGTTCATTTTGACAAGATGATATATTCCTGTCAGAGATACTGAATTTAGTGTTTACTCATTATGCCAACAATGAAGCATGTTGTCTTTGTATCTATAGACATCAGGGTGGTATGAAATTGCAACGTTAATCAACAATTAAAGCAGTATAAAATATATCAATAAAAATACATGTATATGAACTGTAAACAAACAAAGAAGTATGGTCAGTATCTGGTATATTGCATTTTCTTCTGATTAATACATCAACTTATTTAATAAGTGGTGAAGAGCAGTAAAACACAATAGCATTCGCTTTATAAAAGCTTGTTAGAGACAAGATGAGCAAAACTACAATAAGGTCGAATGACCTGGGTACGAAAGTAATAATTTTTCAAAGGCCTCGTTTTTTATTAAAAACATTTTTTTAAGCACAGTTTCTTGCCGTTATCCTTTATTTAAATTGTTCTGAATAACATTCCACCAATGGGATGAAGTATCTGGGCACACAACATTGAAAAAATGAATTTATCTAATTTTCGAAAGATGCTTGGGACGGAATTATTGTTTGCAAACGCGACGGTTTTGGTTTTCGAGTGTATGTTCCAACATATTTCCTGTTAATACACTGTGAGATAATTAAATGCCAAAAAATTTGGATATTTCTTCTTCATTTTACCGTAATGAAAAGATTGCCGTGTGTCCCTATAATCTATTTGATTTGTTTACCTTGTTGTTGTTGGTAGTAGAAATGAGCACTTCTTGACAAATTCTTTTCATCAACTTGTGTATTTATTTGTAGTAGATTCTATACTATGCGATACTATTTCTCAAAGTACTAGGCACATTAACTACAATATTTACGGACATTAGTTCCCAATTTGACGGTAAAGCTCATTATCTAGGTCACGCTGTAGGCCACGCATGAGCGGCATGTTTAGCTTACGGGTTTAGAAATTGTGGCGGAAAATGTGTTAATTGATTGCTTATTTTTCGTCAATGATTGTACATTTTCAAATTAATGGTTCTGAATGAATGGATACTTATCGAGTTTCTGCTGCACTATCGAATGAAATGAATTAATATTAATGAGATGTTCGCATCCGGTTAACTACGCTATTGAAACTTTCCATTCACAAAATATTTAATTGTGTATTAATGCGCATATTATTTCAGTACATTTACAAAAAGACACGTATATACTGTATACAATTACAATTATTCACAATCAGTAGTTATATTATTCGGTATATATAACGTTCATGTCAGTCACCTTATCAAATTAAGTTATACTTGAGGAAGTTAAAGGAACTACATTCTCGAATTGCGTAAAGCTCCTCGTCCAAACACTGGTGTATTACTGCGCATAGTATTTCAGTACATTTACAAAACAAACACGTTTATACTGTATACAATTACAATTATTTCATTATTTCACAATCAGTAGTTATATTATTCGGTATACATAACGTTCATGTCAGTCACCTTATCAAATTAAGTTATACTTGAGGCATTTAAAGGAACTACATTCTCGAACTGCGTAAAGCTCCTCAACCAAAAACTCCAACATCAGAAATGACAGTATACATGACTCCAAATAGTCAGCCATGCTCACGATTGGCGACTCAAAAAACGAATAAGTTGAGAAACATAGACCCCATAAGAAGTAGCTCGAGATCCACATCTAAGTGGGGGACCATTAACAATATCATAATTAAAATCTCTCTTGTCATAGATTTTACTAATTATTACACCATTTTAATAGAGAGATCATTTGAGCTATATTACACATTTTAAAGTAATTCATGTGGATGTACCAGTGTTCAAGATTAATAATATAAATCGTTTCGGAATTTTTAATCATCAAACAATATAAGAAGTTAAATTCTTTACGAGAGTGATTTTAAATTACCACATCCCTATACAATTTAAATATTTGGTCCCTGCCATTATTTTCGTTTTGTCTTTTTCTTATATGTTTATTTAAAGCACATGACAGTATCAAACAAGTTACACATTTGCACTTTTTAATAGGAAACCGTTGTGGCTTATTTATACGTTCTCGCTGAATTGGGATGACAATACGGTTTTGGGTGAGATTTGGTTCTCCGTGTGGGTGCCGGGGTAGAATACAACCACTGCAAATCCCGCTAGAGGTAGAGGGGTAGGACCCCACCCCACCCCACTCCACCCCACTTCATGTTCATTTTATCATTTTTTATCATGTTCATTCAAGGTTTTCTTCATGACACCGCATATGCAAATGTGGAAACGTGACTCCATCCTAAATGGAGTGTCTACAATAGAATTTGCAGCAACACTGCAGTTCTGCAGATTAGAAGGTTCTAGGCCCATTCTTCATATGTTATCTAGATGTAAATGGAGCTTGGCATGTTCCCTGTTTGGCGCCATATAACATTACTTGTGTTGGTGTGCCTTAAAACCCCAATTCAATTCAATTCAATTAGGATCTGGCTAAAATCCCAACGTTCGTTTTGCCACTGTCCGTTCCTATGATGTTTGTAATGTTTGTGGTGTCGCGTACTTTCGCTCAGTATAAATATGTATCCATGTAACTGTGGTTTGAATGGAATGCGCGTTTTGGTTGACTGAGGGTGATATACTTTCCAGGCAGGAAATGTGAGCCCATGTCCCCTGTCACGAATCCAAATGACGAATGTGTCATACTTCAAAAAAGCTAACAACCGTAAACATGTTTTCTTTTTTATTCTAACATTTTCGCCGTAACGTGTCTCTGTTTCATTCCTAATACGTTACGTGGCAGGTTTTTTTTTCATAAAAAAAATCTTGTGTATCAAAGTTTTGGTGTTTATTATCTTTAATTTGGTAAACAACACTACTTACTATTATTTCAGACTTTTACCAACAATGTAAAGTGCAGAAAAGCGGTGAGAGTGATTAAATGGACATATGGCAATCTTGAATTGTTTAAAACTGGCGCCGTCCCGTTAGCTTTTCTAAATAACTTAATAAATAATGGCGGCAAACAGTCAATCATCTTTGTTATTGAGTGTTCTGAAAAAAACTTTGAAAATGGTGAAAGAATGATCAAAATCTGATGATAAACAAAGAAATTGTGACCATTTGAAGGTCCTTCTGATATGAATAGTATCATCATAATAAAAGCGGCGAGTGTAACAGACTAAGCAGCATTAATAGGCAATATAAGTATTACACACCACTGATCATGTACATATGAATGTATTGTACCACAGCTGTAATGGTTTTCCTTTGTTCTTGATATGATATAATTTTCATAAAGCTGAACTTCTGAGCCTAACCGTGCTATAAATGCCGGTATATTTCAGCCGTGCTATAAATGACAGATTCGGCAGCTATACCATGGTCTATTCAATTGTATTCGCGCACAGTTGTAATTTACACACAACCTGTCAATCAAAATGACTAAAACTTTACCAAAACAGCAGTCCTTGACATTGCATTTGCCCAATAATATACAAAGGCGATTGGCTGTAATAATCAAAACATGGGAATCATGCTCATGCCGCGTGATAATGCTATTTCTTCATTGGATTTGGATAAATGGCTCTAGTAAAAAACATTTATAGCATATTTTTCTCGTTTGCGAATTATACTGTAATCTCGGGCCTGCGGCCCTCGAGAAGCAGTTTAAATAGCATATACTCGAAAAAGTGATACAAATAACATAGAAAGTCACAAAGGAAGTACTCAGTGACTTGGCAGAAGCCACAGCAACAAGAGAATAAACCAAATAAAAAAGAATCGAGATGCTAGTTTAAATCTCGATGAAAACTTCAAACGTCCCATTATGATATCAGCTATATATATGTATGTACATATCACACTGCATTTTTGACACAACCTTTGAGAATACGATATGTTTGCTGAATTTTTATGACTATTTTTATCTTACACTATTTCAAAATATGATTCTTCTTTTACAGGAATACGCAGATAGGTTATTTAAGCGTTACCTTAGCGTAAACGTTTATATGTTAAATGTTGCGGACTATCAGAACCAGCGTCACAAGACGGCCAACTCGTCACGATGTTTATGCTTACTAGTGGAGGAATGGATTAAATCAAAGTAGATGATAGTACGCGTTTTTTGACAATGAAACTATATAATCAATAACAAAAGGTATTTTGAAACTTATTTTCCTGCAGGAAAAGTGTATTGTTTTGTTTCCCGTTTTTACTGTAGCAATTGTTTTCCAAACGAAATGTTCGAGGATAAGTTATTTATAAGCCTATTCAATAGTGCCGACTCCTACTTTTTTATGAACTTTACACAAATACTCCATATACACGGCTATCAAACCGTACTGATCAATGGAGTGCAATTATTAGACAAGAGGAATGGTCGTTCTGAGAATCAGCCCCATGACTTCTGGGTCTCGAGATGATATATGCTAGCCTGTCGATAACTGAAACTGAGTCTCATGAAACCAATTTGCATCGCAATCCTCATTTTGTGACAGAAATAGTTACTGTACAGAAACTTCAAAACAATGTTGTTATTTCTAGAACTAAGAAAGGAAATGCTTTTATAGAATTATTTATTTATAACACACACCTCATAGCAAACAAATTGAAATTTACCTGAATTTTACGTGGGATAGTGCGAACATTTCACAAAATATGGCCCATATATAACAAATTGAATAGTTGTATAGACACAAGTTTCATTTATGCCAAAACATATTACAAATTTAATTCTCCTTCTAATGATAGCACCTTCCAATCTCTACAATTTTAAACACAAAAGGAGTTCAATTCAACGGAAACGTTTACACTGTCAAACAAACAATGATCTGATTTTTTATCTTTAAACAGCTTTTTATGCACTTTCTTAAGTTGAATGATTTTTTTATTATAATCCCATTTTGATATTCATTATGAATGGTTTCTTATCAAAATCAATGTATACATGAAAGAGGAGATAGAAGAAAAAGTTAAGGTGCCCCGTGATATTTTGGCTACTGCACTGGCAACGTGCAACGCATCTCACGCCTCCTATTACCGACTTAAGCGATATTCTACTTTCAAGCCAAACATATAGAGTTCGATGATCCCAAAGGACCAGTAAGTAATAACACCACTGATTGGTAGTCGGGCGACTTTTTACGGCCGCAACACAGCACCAAACAAACACTAGTGTGAATGTCAATAAATACTGAAAAGTGGATCCCTTGGAAGCAACAAACACAAACAAGAGATAAAAGTAGCAGACTCGGTTTTCTTGAAAGTCACACTGGCATTCACAGAATTCTGTCAAGCCAAAGCAAGCATTCAAAAACAAACAAAAATGACAAGGAAAAATAGAAGCAAAGGATACGACATCACAAACATAAACGTGGTAATTGTTTCCACGCTTATATGTTTATTTCGCTCTTCGGGGCAATAATTTTATTAGATACTGGTACCATACGCCGCTGGACAAGGAATAATGGCAGTACATATGGCATGTCCACCACCATATGCATGCCATCTTCGGAATGGTTAAAATTCTGTCCTATTGATTTTATGAATATTGAGTTCTGCTCAACCCGGGTTTAGGGGGCGTGAACGTTAGCAAGCATATTTCACTTCCGTTCATGAACAGTCTCAATCAAACCGAGACTGCAATATATCGTATGTATCGTGTTCGCCCGTTTCCAAAGGTCCACTATCATACTCTTTTATAACTCAGTACCATGCTGGAGTAGAAGAAAAGCAAAAACAACTGTGTACTTGATTCTTAATTTACAAAGCCCGTTTTTTCCCTATATATTGTACCTGCATCACTACAAACATATCCAACGTTTAACGTTTTGTCTTTTTGTGGTAAAAGATCAGGACGACTCTGGAATTAATTTATGTTTGTCCATTTAAATTTCCTGAGATGTTCTTGATAACAGTTGTAATAAACGTGAAGTTCCCTGTGGAAGTACTTCTACACGATATACGACATTACAGCACAACTTTATTAAAACTATTATTAACATAGTAAACATTAACAGGTAAATAATAATGATAATAATAATAATAATAATCATACTGAACGTTCCAATGAAAGTCGATACTCCTATTGTAAACTCTTTTTAGTTTGTATTGTCGCATACTTTGCTTCTATTGTCCTTTCAAATTGTGGTTGCTTTATTGTTCGTGTTTTGGGATGACTGTGTTTTGTTTTTTAAATCCGTTTTTCAGCGATATTTGAAACATATTGGCCTTTTTTGCCTTTTTTTTTTATTTCTATCCGCCAGAAGCATGTCCATTGGTACCATTGTTTTTTGGATTTCGCTAGACTCCTAGCATTACATTTTAAATATTGGTGGTCATCATCTTGGTCGAATTATTGAATTGATGTTTTTGGAGCATTTCTTCTTTTTTGTTATGTTTAAGGATGAAGTACACCTCTTGAGTAATCCCATTGAAATTGTATATAAAATGGACAAAAATTAGAACCTGCATAGGTTTATATGAAACTATCAGTTTAGTAGATTTACACGTTTACCTAGTCAGTGCTACCACAGAAACATGAATACTAACCTGATAAACATGTGCATTGATTAATACTCGTCATAGGTCATAATTAAGGTCATGTATGTATTGATCAATTTATACATTTATCAAGTTTGTGTAAATGTTTAATGTTGACACTGATTCTTCAAAGGTAGCAGGGACACTGTTCATGCTTTTGTTTAAATCCATGTATTTATTGTCATTTTATACATGTTGAAATAGTCTTATTTAATACTTGTTTCGTTCTCATTCAATCACTTTTTAAGAATTCCTGAAATAATTGAGCAATGAATATATGATCATGTATCTCCAATTAATCAAATGAAACCATTGTTTTCGTGGGTACAAAGTAAAAACTGCAAACCTAATGATGTTGCAATGATATTATAATCGATATTATACTAAGTGCTCAATAATTGTATTTTGCAGAAAAATCTTTGACATTATGACGACTACGAAAGTAAAGTTGGTAACAAATACCGATGATGTACTGCAATGCATCCGAAACTGATAGCATGGAACACAACAATTGATGATGTCAACCAGTTCATAAATGCATAAATAGATCATTGAATACAGTAATTTATCGTATAGAAGATCCCTGATATACATTATGTTGTAAAAGCAAATGAGCGCAAGAGGAATTATTGGCTCATGGAATTACTGTGTACTGTATATTTTTTTATATTTTTTTATATTTTTCTCAAGCATTCTCTACAACTCAGTAAAACCAATGTGCTTTTCCTTTAGTACAAACCGACATCTAAAACTTTCGTTTACATTATTAAAAAATATTAATTAAAACACATGCGTATCAACACAACCATCCATCAGCAATTCATTTTTTAAAAAAATGCATATATTAGTGTATCAAACCTTGTATGGTAATACGTCAAGTGCAACAATTACAGTTTTGTTTGTAGATACATGTTTTCTATATGTAATATATAGCAGATGTGTATTATGTGTAATATGCGTGTTTGTTCTGTATAAACTATACGGAAAGGAAAATGAAACGCATAATGGGTATTTCCGCTATATATTGCATGTTTAATATGCTACTGCTAATCGAATGTTACAGGGCGACATTAGGCCGGCCCTTTCGGAAAGAAGGTTTAAACGGCACCGAACACACCAATGGTTACCCCTTTAAAGTTTTATTGTCGATATAATGCGCATTTGGCTCAAGCAGGTAAGCAAACTTAGGCTTTAAACCTTGAAATCTCTAAACGTTAAATACAATACTGAATTGGCTTGACTTTTTCAAACAAAACGACAACATTTATGAATTTCGTGTAACAAAGTATACTTTGATTATAAGGTCTACTACATGACAGAGTTGTCCTTTCTGTAATTAGTTATAGCCCCTTTTTGTACAAAACACGTTGAGATATATCTGGAATATTACGTGGAATTAGGGGATTCCGGTGTATATAACAGTGTAGTATAGGAAAATTTGATTATGCGTTTCTTTTTCCTTTCAGTATATATTAACGGACAATGTTTGTTTTTATTTATATGAAACTGTGTTTACAGAATACGAAATAACGAGTTTGAAATATTATACCTGTATTAGTAAGCGAAGTCTAGCTGGGTATATTCAATTTTGCTCAATATTGCCTATATGCCTTATATATGTACATTTTATGTTACCTATATGTCCTATATATGTAATATTTTGTAAAATATGTATTTGTCACTGAAATAAATAAATATACATACATATACATAACCTGAAAATCCTCAACCTATTTTTATACTACAGAAATAATGAAATTGTATTGCATTCATATTCCCTATTATCTAGGAGCTTTTGTTACGAGATAACAAGAGATTTACTACATATATACTTTATATTTTAGCATGGTCGCTGACATTTCCTTTGTATTGCACAGTTGTAAGTCATTTGATTGAAATTCTAGCATGGTCTCTGACATTTTCTTTGTATTTGCACAGTTGTAAATCATGTTACTGAAAATAACACCTGGATGAATGACGGGTGAACTCTAACTACCAGTTATTTAAAGTTAGAGTGTGTCTGAAACGGACCGTCTACAAAACAAACAGAGTATGGTCTCATCTCGTCGGTTTATTTAAACACCTCGATGGGCTACGCCCGTCTCGATCTCGGTGAGACCATACTCTATCTATTATTTAAAATGTTAGGGGTTTACACGATTACAACTGTGAGTAACTCATACAGTTAACTTTGATGCTACAAACTTGAAATTTGGCGTACATGATCCTTTGGTTTTCAACGTTTACAAGTTGTTCATGTAACCTTTATGTAACCGTGAAAGTTCAATTCCAATGTCTCAAAGGGTCAAACAAAATGTTGACTATCTTATAGTGACTTTATTGTGAGAATAGTGAGTGGGAAGTTCACGAGTCTGGGTATCATGGGTTATGGTTTGCGAGACTGTTTATCATGAGTTATTATTGATCGGAACCCCCGCCCCCAACCCCCCCCCCCCCCCCCCCACACACACACACCCCACAAAAAAAGATAAACATACATTCGCATGCACAATACGTCCCATTTCACGGACGTAGTACACACATGACAAAAGAAATAGTGTTAATTGAATGTCAGTTCTTAGAAACCAAGCTATCCAATAAGTTTAATTAAAGTCAATGTAATTTTAAAAGTACGTCAATGTCAGCCATTGTGACCTATTTTTGGTATATTGTGTATGAAGTTTTAATGGTCAATGTCATGATTTCTGTGAAACATATTCAAATTCACTGAGACCATCTTCAACTTTAATCTTCTGACCCTAGCATTTAGACATCTAATCAACATGAAAGGAAGCACACCATCAACGTTTCCTACATAATGTAGACCTTTACATATCCGCAAAAATCGATTGGAAGCAAACTGGAAGAGTTATGCCTCTCAATTGGAATGTAGCGACACAGCCAAACAATCGTTATCTTTGAGAGTTCTGAAAAATGAAAACTTGGAAAAGGGTGAGAGAATTATAAAAACCGGATGACAACGAAGATTTGAGAGCTATGACATCATAGTTCTAATTGACCATATATGGAATATTTATAAATATGAATTTTTATTGATTTATATGGAAAACATGACAGTAACTATATGAAAAATAGAATAGTAATTAATGGCAATAATGCAGTATATGACCAGCAAACAAGGTAACGAATTTTGCATTCATTTCCTTTTTTTCTTTGCTTTAAATTACATTTATCAATATTGCATATATGGTAATTAGTTTTAGCAAAACCTTTAACTGGCCATATTTGTTTTTTTCATCATCTGATTTTGAATTCTTTCACCTTTTTCCAAGTTTTACAGACTTCTCAATGATAGAGCATGTTTGTCTGTGTCGCTACATTCCCTTTAAAGACATTCCTACACTTGTTTATGCGCTTCCTTTTCGCGCATACCTGTCTTTGAGCGACTATGTAACCTAATAACATGTGTTTTCAAACTACTTGTGATACGCAGGCTTCATAACCGCTGCTCCCAATTAAATTTTATTTTGTTTATTTGTGGAATCCATTTAAATAACAATGCAGTATGTAGAACTTAACTGTTAAAGAATAAAAGTCTGTATTTGTTTGTCCAAAACACATATATTTTTAGAAATTTTAGAGTTTTAACTGCCTTTTTACTCAAAAACAAGCAATGTGGCATATTTGTTTTTATTTCATTGCCTAAATGAGCTTTGCTAACAATACAAAAGTTTAGAAGAAAAAAGTTGTTCATATAAAATACTTTTTTTCCTTCGAAATGTCTCTTTTTCCCACCAAAATCTGCCATTTCTTTCCGAGGTTCTGCAAGGCAATAAACAAATTATTCCCTTTATTTCCACATATAGTATGCATTTGTCTTCATATATATACATACGAGTAGAATATGAGCATATAGATATTGAGCTTGAATAAATTGAGAGCTGTCATAGTTTGATAAGATGAAGTCGCTAGAGTGTTTAAAACACACAGTTAACGGACGACGGACAACTTACCATGCCATATGGCTATTGGCCAGCAGAGTTTAACAAATTCAATGATAGTGAACCCCTCGCCCCGCCCGCACGCACCACCACCTGCATTAAAACTACCCCAACCACACCAACACCGCTGGCAACATTGTTTTTGGGGCGTGGGGGTCTAGATAGGGGGCAAGTTGGCGTGACAGGGATTGATACAGTGTTACGTCTCAATACCTTATTCCTAACAAAAGTTATTGAGCAAAACAGTTGTTCTATGTTTAGTAACATCGACCTGACCTTTACCCCAGTGACCCCGCTTGCAATCCCAACCATTTTTTTCAAAATCTATCTACACAGCAAGTTTCTCACTCCTGACTGAAGTTATTGCCTGGAAGTAGATATAAAAGCGAACAGAAAAATGAGCATTCAAGGACGACAGTCAACAACACACACACATAGAAACATGGAACAACTTTAAAGATGAATAAAAAGCAAGGTAAGACATCACAAACACAAAGGGGTTTACAATAGGCCTACCGCCTTGGAACGGTCAGTGGCAAAAAACACCGCTGGGGGTTTACTCTTACCCTATTGTCATCCCAAAACACAGGACAGTGTAAATATAGATATCCCGCCAGGTTATAATCTCTAACAAACAAGGTAGCATGAATAGGTAATATAAGTAAAACACATAAATGATCATGTATATATAATTTTTAAAAAAAGCCTAGAAAGCCACAAAGTAAGTACTCATTGACTGGCAGAAGCCAGAGCAACAAGAGAACAAACCGTTAAGTGTACGGTAAGACAAGATTAAAGACAAACATAAAACGCTACCGTCATATAAGGATGTAGGTTGACGGCATCATAGGGTCCATAATCTGTCCGGTCATCGCAAATCAAAGAGCGTTTCCTGGGCCGAGTGGTTAGCGACGTGTTGCGTTGTAAACCTCTCATCGCTGCGGGTTGGAATCCCAATGGGTGCTCGTCTTGCAAGTGAGGAAGTGCCGATTCTTACGGATGGCGGCGGGTGTACAGTACTGGTTCTGACCAGTAAAAGTGGGTGTTCTGCCTCCACCACAAAAAAGTCGACCGTCATTTATAACCTGACATGTGTTGAAAATGACGTAATAAACATCATACAAACAAAAAGCAAACAAAGCATAATCAAAGAGAAAAGCATAGTGGCGATCTGTAAATGGGTCAACCGCTAAACATGCAGTGCGTTGCAAAATGATAGGGTCATAACCTTCTTTGAAACGCTGTTTAACAAGTTTAATAAAGATTGTATGAAAGTGATTATGACCAAGGATCTTACGAAGTTTGTAAATCCCCAGATAACATGCATATGTTGGCCAGCGTGGAAAGATGATAGGTTGGTTGGCGTTGGCGTGTCAGTTTTCGTTTCATGTTACACCACTCAAGTACATATGCTCACTTTATGGGTTAAAAACATAATGCATATTCATACATTGAACCGATATTGGGACACTACATCATGTTTTTGTGTATTTTGAGTCATTTTCACAAGTACTTGCTTTCCCAGCTAGCATTCTAACGTTGGTTCGACAACGTTGGCCCAACGTTGTATTGGCAAGCAGCCCCAAAGATGTCATGACGGTTGCCAACAATGCTGGCTTTAACAAAAAATAATGTGTTAAACCATACTGCTTCGGTCATTTAATTATATACTGTAGAAATATATAGTCGATTAATGTGAGCCAGTTATTTATGATTATCAGTAACATTGTATTGTGACCGAGGCTTACACATCTCATCTCGCTTAATAATATTACTATTCACGTTTTGCAACAATTTTGTTTACCTGAAGTTGCTATTATTTTAGGCAAAGACCAACTTCACCATGACGTACCTTGCTCTGTTTGTCAGGCGTCTGGCAGGTTGTCTCACATGAAGGTTCCAGGCCGTGTCAATTGCTTTCCTGGCTGGAATCTTAAATACACTGGTAGGCGGGGAAATACTTACTTAATGACGTACACACATGTATGAAAAACTGCCTACATTGTTTGGATATATTAGCAGTTCATAACTATTTTCTCAAGGTTTTGTTTCTGGAACTTGAGAGCACTAAATATTATACAATCTCCTGAAGACGGTGGTGTTTCCACTCATATAACTCGGTGCACCGTTTGCAAGGCTGGAGTAGACGAAAGGGAAAACAATCTTCCAACTATATTCTGGATTCCCAATTTACACAAACAACCTTATAAAACCCGTTTTATTTCTAATTCTAGCATATGAAAACGCTGGGATTCAATTATTGTGGTCAATTAAAAGTTTTAGGGACGTTTTTGAGGACATTTGCAATAAGTAATTACTTTTTATCACCATTACACCATCATTTCCAAAACCAAGGTAATTGCTCCTTTTCAAAAGATCTTTGATAGAGAAAAAATAAAAATGTTGACCTGTATTTTTTTTATTATATTAAAGCATTGTTTACTAACGGCAATTTAGACTATAACGGTAACTGTAGCTCCGGTGGAGTAGCTTTTTAGTTATACAAGGTTATGAATATTAATAGTAAAATGAATAAGCTCTGCTGATTTTAACATTAAAATGAATATTGAACATTGTCAACACTTTATTTTCTACAAACGTTTATAATATCTATCCTAAAGAACTTCGACTCAACAAAGCTAATATATTTGATATCGTCGCTTCTTTCTCATCGATCTGCATCTTTCGAGGTTAGGTTTAATGTTTGCAGTACATCTTGTCTCGGCGTGTCCATAATCTTGTTGCTATGGCTTCTGCCAAGTATGCGACTTATTTCGTGGTTTGCTAAGCTTTTGTTTCTATATTCATATACACATTATGATCGTTGTGTTTAACTGAAAATGCCAATAATTGATGCCTAGTTTGTTAGAGGATAGAAGTCCTGTTTAATTGGTATGACAATATTGTAAGAGTAAGTTTTGATGCACCCTAGAACCTGGTATAAATCCAAATTCGTCGTTTTGCCACTGACCATTTTAATGTGGTAGCTTTGTTGTCAACTCTTTCTAGTTTATGTTGTCGTGTACTTTGCATCTACGAGATGATTATTTGTCGACGCTATTTGTTTTAATGCGTGATTATGGTTTACTTCGTTCTGTAAGGCTTCATTTCCTGTTTAACAGTTTTCTATCTACTTTTTCAGGTTAACTTTAGTGAGTTCAGCCACCTTAATGCTAAAGAGCTAATATGTGTTGACCTGGAATATGAACTTGTCAATAACGGCGGTGGTAAAAATGATGGGAACATGCGATACTTGGAGAAAGTGCGAAGTGGGTCGCTAAAATGCCACCATATGTACAAGGTCGGAAATTAACTTGCGCTGTCTGAACCCAATGATGGGACACTCGCGACATGTGTGATGTGTGTAACGTACCGGATTTCTAGGACACTTTTAAGAGAAATCAATCGATATACTAATTAAAGTATGTTGTTTAACTTCACGAACAAAATATGACTGTAGAACGTTTTAGTATTTAAACATTGAATATTTCATAAACGCCAACACATTCAATAATCAAATATCCGATTAAATAGAATCGCAGCTTATAAAGTATATAACTAAAGTATATAATGCAATGCTATGGCGATACCTAAACAAAACCCAACGTGATTCTGGTTTATGGTCTCTAGTTATAGAAATAGTATACTCTCGACAAATTTCCGATTAGTTGATTTGACTATGTCCACATTTCTATAACCAATATCTCATTAAGTAATGCTTGTTTTCAAATAACGCCCGTCTATTTAATTCAACCATATTAAATACATTTAAATAAATGCATCTTACTATAATCAAGCAGACACAAAATACGTGATCTCTACACTCCAGACCTTCACCGTCAAAATATGGTTAAACCTTCATTTTTGAAAACTGTCCCAAAACTTCAAACTCTACGCTTTAATATGACAAAAGCATGAAGCTATAAACAACTTAAGAATTATGGGAAATACCGCCTTAAACGTGCAACTTAATGTACGGAAAACATCATGTGGCATCATTTGAAATATACTTAATCACGACGAAGCCCAAAAGTGGACAAATGATAAACTCTTCGATGTTGTAAAGGTAAACTAAATAATTCAGTCAGACACTATATATCAACTACCACCCCAGCTATTGTAGGCGTTTTAGAAGAACAAGTAACGCGCTACATTGTAAAACCATTTACTGACTTATAAACGCTCTGTATTCTCTTACCATATTGACTGGCAATTGTATATCATTATAACGTTTTCTTTACACCATTAAAGTTTATTGTATAACCAATTATACTCTTCATTTTATCGAGGATATAAAACATGTAAGGATCTATATAGATAAGAATGCATTTTAATTCAACTTCAGTTTTGAAATATGCGAATTGTTGAGATGACGAATAGAAATATAGCATATTTAACAAAAAAATATTGCATAATATAATACTGTTTTACCTTCAATTGCCAAAAAAAACCATTACATTGAAGCTAAGTCAATTAATTTAGAAGGCATTGTACAACAGTGAACTAAGCGATAAATCACTCTCTGCGTTGATATGTTTCTACATGTAAATGATCGTTATTCATAGCCCTATTATTGTTGCGTTGTACATAAACAGCTTCGGTTGCATTGAACTACATCATTGATATAGTATCTGTATTTGTAATATCGCTTGCTTCAGTTTGTTTATCTTGTCATTCTTTCAGGTTTCATTTATTACTCTTCATTTATTCAGATTATTCACAACACCCGTTTTTGTCGTAGTTACGTTACTCAGTGGGAATTAATTGTTGTTGTTTTTCTTAAATGCATATCATGCTAACCATAAAGGAAACTAGATTTATTTAATTAATTTTAAATACATGAACACTGTCTTAAATCTGGTCTTGTCGTACCCTTAATTGTTTATTCTCTTGTTGCTCTTGCTTCTGCGAAGTCACTGAGTACTTGGTTTGTGGTTTTCTAGGCTTTTGTTTTTTATATTCATATATACATGCTGCAGTGATTCTTGGAGGATATAACATGGCGGGGATATCTTTATTTACACTGTCCCGTTTTATTGGGATGACAATAAGGTAAGAGTGAGGTTTGGTGCACCCTAGAACCTGGTTTAAACACCCAGCGGCCCTTTTTGCCACAGAGCATTCCAAGCTGGTAGCCGTTTTATGTTTGTGATGCCGTGTCTTAACTTTTAGTCATCTTTAAAATTGTTCTTTGTTTCTATGCGTACTTTTGGTTTGCTGTGGTCCTTGAATGCTGCATTTCCTGTTCGACTTTTATATCTACGTTTTCCTTTCTCAACGTAATACGTATGCTTTAATATTCAAATATAAAAAGACAATGCAGAAATGAATTAAAACAAAAGCTTACAATGTGCTGCAAACGCAACCTAAACATTCGAATGTGCTTCGTGACACGAACAACACTATTCCACTTGAAGCTAAGCTGGTATCTGGGTGAACTGACGGCCAAGATGATGGTGATAAAAATCCGCACATTATTGCATACGCATTTATAAGCTCCGTTTACTTTCAATGTAACAGGAAACGTCAATGTTCGCTCATATTGACGTGTAGTAAAGTCATATTGGGTATGTAATGTATACTCATTCGTGATTAGTGCAATTGTCCGTTCATTTCAAAAAAGTATTCACGTGGTGTAAACAATGTTGATTTCATTGCAAAAATGCCCACGATGAAACGACAAGATGTTGGTTTCAAATAAATGATTTTTGTGAAAAGTAAATGTTACAACCTAATTTATTGTTCTAATTTATAAATTCGTATACAATGAAAAGCTTATTATATTTATATTGGGATATATGAACTCGTACTTTAGCGCATAAATATTGCGCTCCTAAAGTCGCGCAATATTACGCTCCTAAAGTCGCGCAATATTACGCTCCTAAAGTCGCGCAAAATTAATACTCTAAAGAACTTGTGCATATATCCAAATACAAATCTAATAACCTATAATTCTTTAATGTTAGGGGTCATGGGTTAAGGAAAAGTAAATGGTACCATTATATAAATAAAACTATACAGGGTACATCACTTGACATCACTTGCATTGGATGTACTATGCTTTGGGAGAACATAAATAACAAAAATGCAGTAAATGCTAAACATTTTACAAATCCGATTATTGCTTGTATGATTGACTCAGCGTGTATGGTGATCACGTCGGTTTCAATATAAATCTAATAACTTTTAATGCGACATTTGCATCTTTGAAAAAAGTGGGAGTGTTAAGGGACAGAGTGTATAATCACTTCTAACGTAGGGCGAGGCTCGCATGCTTATACAAAGATCTGTTTGAGTTATTGCTAACAAATGAAGTTAAACAATGTAAAGCCGGGTGTAGCCCTAGTGTCAACCCTTTTTGTGTTTGTGATGTCGTTTGCATTTATTATTGCTTTTGCCTTCTTGTTTGTCTGTTTGCGTGTTTGTTTCTGTGTTTTGTGGTTGACTGTCCTCCTTGAATGCTACTTTCCCTGTCCGTTCTTTTTATATTTCTTTTAGTGTTCAGAAGGTCATCCAGAATGTCTTGTAATTCAGTCATTAATTTGAAACTATAGCTGTAGTGTTCGTTTTGGTGTATTTGATTGTTCAGCTTGACCTCTGGCCCCTGGGTCAGTCCCTGGATTTGAAACATTCATTGTCATCTACACATTCGAGGCAATCACTGTATTAAATACTAACTACATCCTTCAACTGATGTAGGAGTTTATGTTACGATAAATCAATAAAATTAAATGCTGACTCCATATGACCACACGTCCCCTTCCCTGGGGAAGAGGCGTACGTATACAAAATCGCTAAACCCATTTTATATAATGTGTGTATATTATTATTATATTAATTGCATGAGAGCTATTTCATTAATAATACTGAAATAGGTCGCTTTAATATTCATTTTTCGTTAATTTGAATGTTCGACATCTGGTCCATGGCTCAGACTCTGGACTCGAAACCTTTGTTACCATATTGCACGAAAAAAATAAATAATTTAAACATATCAAAAATCGCGGGTTTAATGTCCATTTTGGTATATTTGACCTTTTGACCTTATACCAAAGATCAACACTAATAAAGTAGTTCAGGTACAAGTAAAACCGATTGACGGTCTGACTGATGGACAGGACCGACCACAGCATATCTGATATTTCTTCTCACAGTGAGAATATAAGCCCATCCATTAATGCATTTTGTTGTCTTTTTCTCAATGGGGTATGCGAGCTCTTTCAAATGAATGACGTTGTCTCTATTTCAAAGTTATTCCCGTTATACATGTTTTACTAAAGAAGGAGATGCCATATTAAGCCTATTGTTTGGGGCGCTTGTTTTAGCCAAAGGTTTTCCGGCAATAGCATGAGGAATTTTATAAATACGGCCATATATAATATATAATTAGAACTTGAATTTGTAGTGGTAAATAAAAATACCTTACTTTTAAAAATCGGTTGAGAAATAAATATTTTACAGCCAAAACGCTTTTTGGTGTGGCTTTTTCCCTGTAAATACCTTGTTGCTGGGATTCAAATAACTTCAGTTTGCTCTAATATCTTGTTATAAAACTTTCAGAGTGTCTTAATTTATATTTATCCAACACATTAAATTCTATTTTGGATAAAAATTCTCTAAAAAAATATTTTTCAAATGTGTGATGCAGCAGGATTTTGCATTGAAAATGCCCTATCAAAAACAATCTTCGCATGTGGTTTTTTTTTTTCTGAACCGATTTTGAAAAGTATGGTATTTTTATTTACCACTAAAAATGTCTGTATCACTGATATACATCTTGTTTATGTCCTATTTTGAATTGTGTCTTAAGGGTCCAATAAACCTTTGGCTGAATTATGCGCCCCGAACAATAGTTGTTTTTGACACTTCTGGTAAATTTCATTTCTTTTTATGTATACAATACAACAGATGGGAACGATATTGCAATCGCGACCTTGGATGTATTCAGTGGTTTTTGGAATATACTAAAACGCTGCAGTTTTTAAAAATAAATATATATGTACGCGTATTCCTCTCTCTTAGGGGGGTGGGGAAGGGTGATGGGTGCGGAGAGAGGGTGGGGTTGATGCTTTATTATGCGTCGCATGTAATTCGAAACTATTGAAGTTATTACTATTCTTTCCTAAGTGAGACTATCATAAAAGCAAACAAGGTCAGGTTCCTACGATTCCCTGCTGATTTTACCTTACATATTACTGGAAATGCTAGATATTAATATTTCTAAGAGAACAACTTTACGAAGATCGATGTGTTGCAATATATCTGAATCTGTAAGCCTCAGGGACATTGCCTAAGTTATAATATCACTGCCACGAAATACACTGCTCAAAACAATTAAAGGATGACTCTATAGTAGTGTAAAACAAATATCGAGATAAAACTTTGACTGTATATGTAAATTGAATATGTATACATGAACTGCACGGGCAAATGGGAATTTGTACTCGACTTCGTGGCAATATAATAGCGTGTAAAAACACACACCCTATAAAAAGGCCAAAATCTCTATATAAAGCCCAGTTGTCTTTTTTTAGGGAAAACAAGCGAAACGAAAGATTTGCTGTTTTTGTTAACGTTGTATATCCTTATTTTGGCGGTTATTGCTGTCAGACGGCATCTTGAGCCAGTTGATGTCCCGAGAGCAGTACAAATGCTCGAAATGTGCTATTCACAGCGTCATGTCGCTAACGTCTTCGGTGTATTCCAGAGCGTGGTCGCCAGATTGTGGGGATGATACCAGGTGACAGGGCTGTTTACCAGGCGTCCCGGCCATGGTCACCACCACGATCACATGTGTATTGAATAACGTAATCACGCGGCGTTTTAGACATTCTTTATGCAGATCCATTTAGAGAAGCAGCTGCACATAAACTAATTAAACAATGACAAAATTACTTTGTGTAAACGGGATATAAAAAGCAAAACGCATACCAATTTAGATTCGAGTACCTTTTGAGTGATACTGTACTGAACCAAACAGCTAACGCACCAGTAGACAATACCATGAAAAATTTAATGTATGAACTTATTATATGCCGACTGGTACCGCTGGAGACAGGTGATTAAATGATTTTTTTTTTATTTACTGTCGTTATTGACAAGATATTTGTCTCGTTCAGAATGAAATTTGTTTTGATTTATTGATTGTTATTACTGATATATTAAAGGTATTGTATGCTGGTGCGTTAGCTGTTTGGTTCAGTATATTTATATTAACTTTGACAGAATATTCATTTACTTTTACATAAAGTTTAGCATAAGCCATAGACGACATTATCCTCATGTAAAAGTCGAATATACAATCATTAGAATGATGTAAGGAACATAGGCGTAGGTTTAAAAATAATATAACATTCCACCAAAAGCATATCTAGTGGCGGCAGTTAATAAGCTCCTGGAACTTGAAATGTTTAGAGACGCAAAATAGACATGTATTAAGTATGTATGTACTACCACACATTTTAGCTTTTTAAGTTCACATGTGACCGGTAATGACGTAATTGTAATGCATATTCATGGTACTTATATGACATATACAAAATCACTGTAGATACTATGTATATATACTGACGGTCAACAAAAAGGCACCGTTAACTCCATATGTTTATGCTGTTGGATTATTCGTAAAATATTTGGAATATAACTGCTGAACCAATATTTTCTATATTTTAAGTTTTGAAGCTTGATACCTAACTTGTCCCACACGTTTATTGGTAAGCCTTTATGACAAGCATTTACGCAGTTATTTACCTTGTCATTTAACATTGCTTACTATGGATAATCATTAAAAGAAAACTGTTCCACTAAATTTCAATCAGCATTAATCTGTCTTGGAATAAATTCCATTTTGTTTTACTGGCCTTTTTATTGTTTGACGTAAGAGTATCATGCCATGAATGATTTTGAAAAAAATGATTTCTTTGTGCGATGTAACAGCAGAAAACCGGAAATGCACTTGCATATCATCACACCAATGTGGAATACACTAAAGTCAGTTATGCACGTAATTAAAATGTTAAATGTTAAATGTCGACTCGTTATATGAATTATATCATATTTTGTCCAGTGCCTCAAATTCTAATTTTTAAAAGAATTTGTTTGTGGTGCGTTTTCATTGACCGTGAGTATATTAATTCCAATAAGTAAACCTTACTCTAACAATACGGAACAGCAATCAGAAATTGTAGCTTTCACAGAATGCAGTTAACCAAGACACGCTTTCAGAACAAACCATAATTGCATAGAAAAAATAATCATATATAGAAGCAATTGAATTGCATTGGATTTTATAATCGTGCCAAGAGCTAAGATAATATGGCGGTTTTCCAGCTTCCATTGGTGGATGACAACTACAGGTGTGCCTTCGAGCAATTTTCGTGCATGGGCGGGTACCTGGGTAGGATCAAAGACGTTCCGCAGGTCAACTGGATAGCTTTCTCACATAAATAGTTTTCGTCTCATCAGGGTTCGGTCAAATAAGGGCTCGAACCCATAGCGATAAGATGTGGAAATGATTTTTAGTCTTAGACTCTTAACCACTCGACCACGGTCGCCTCCACGTTGAAGCAAAGTACATAACATCACCACCAAAAACGGGTTGACAACAAATTCTTTAGACAGTTTATAATAAGCGTAAATTTGTCACTTATTCACGTAAGTGCTTATGACTTAAGGTAGGTTTTGTTTCGATGCGTGGTTTTAGTAGACTGTGGCCATTAAACGCTACATTTCCTGTTCGACTCTTACATCAACTATTTATATCTTCGAATACTCAGAATTAGCTTTTAAAAAAATCATTTTAATGAAATAGTTTATATATCGCCTTGTCATTTATTTTGTAAGCCATCCCTCCACTTGTAAACATAAACATAGTGAAGAGTTGGCCGTTGTGTGGCGTTTGTTCTTATAGTCCGCAACGTCCAACATGTGAAGGTTTTCACTTAGGAACATCTCAAACACTCTGTGTGTGTAGTCCTGCAAAAGGTAAACGTTAATAGTTAATATGTTAAGATAAATATATACAAAATACAACAACATATAATGGTTAAAACGCAGTAGGGTAGCTATACATATACACAGTTCGCCAATATTCTTTCCTCTTTAATTGTGCGAGGACCGGACCGATTGTGGACCTTATGATGACGTCTACCTAAATCCCCAAAGGATGACTGCGTTTGATGTTTGTCTTAAATCTTGTCTTGTCATACGTAATATTAATGGTTTGTTTTTACTCTTGTTGCGCTGGCTTCTGCCAAGGCATTGAGCATTTACTTCATGACTTTCCAGGATGTTGTTTTAATGCCATATCTATTATATACCTTACTATAAATAGTAACACATTACGATGTAACCGGAGCTCTATACCGGAAGCGTGCACAATAACCGGTTATTGGAACGGCGTTTGCCATGCAGCAATAACTCGGGAAAACGTCACGTTTGTTTTGAAAGTACATGACGTCATGAATATATTGATATAGTTTTTTTAACGTGCGGTTAGACGTTAACAAAATGGCTGTTGAGAGCGCTAGAATCTTAGCCAATCGTTTATTACACATATACAGTGAAATATACAAATATCGATGTATCCGAGGAAGATATAGTAGAATTTGTCCGGCATATGAGAAACCCAGCAACTGTATCAAACACTAAAATGATGTCAAAAGGGCCAAGGAATGGTTGTCGTCTGTCGGTGAAGACCGAGAAATGTATGACATACCACCTCAATAACTCAATATTTTACTGGCAAAGATGTTTCTTGGTGTAAGAAAACACAATAAAAAGTATTTGAATTAATGTATTTGAAAATGTAACGAATTTAATATGACAAACAAATTGTTACAGATATCTTGTAGAGATTTATCCTTTAACATATACTTTAACAGGTATATAATAAAAAAAAATCATTAAACGGCAATGTTGTGCCTTAAGTGGTTAAAGCCCTCGTGCCAATATATTATGAGTCGTGCCAATAACCACTTAGTTTAGTCACCCTAGAACCTGGTTTAAACTCATAACGGTCGTTTTACAGCCATTGACCGTTCCATGGCGGTAGTAACCACTTTGTGATTGTGATGCCATTTACCTTGCCTTTTATTCATACTTTGTAAGTGTTGTTGTTTTCTAAGCGTGTTTCTGATTGACTTCCTTGAATGCTACATTTCCAGTTCGTCTTTGATATATACTTGGATATCTAATGCAACGAGGGCTTTGAGAGCTATTGTTTATATTATATACACAGGTAAAATATTGCGTTTTACAGTAAAGTGTAAATTAAACGAACTAAATCTGACTCACTTAAATATTTCTGAACATTTTGGTGAACATTTAACTTGTCATTATCCGGAGTGGGCGATTAAGAAGGTATCTAAAAGAGTAAACGCTAGTCAGGGTGAATATACTAGGAAGACTAAGCCAACAGCCGAGAAAGCAGACTCTAAAGGCAATATTGTCTTACCCTATGTGAAAGGAACCTCCGAGTGCCTAGGGCGCATTTTTAAGCGGCACAGTGTTTGAAACCACACCGAAACCTGAAACAGATGTTTTTTCACCCGAAGGATACGAATGATAAAAAAGATGTGTGCGATCCCACTTACCATATAAAGTGTGAGGGACATGGTGATAGTCAGTGCCATCAGGACTATATTGGTGAAACGGAAAGGACATTGAAGGCTAGATTTATGGAACATAGACCAATTTCTAGAAGGTCGGAGGTATCACGCTATATTCACAATGTCAGCCCTGGTCGTGCTGTATCTATGAACTTAGAAAATATTGGAACGAGAACCTGCTTGGTTTGAGCGGTGGGTTTTAGAAATCCGTGTACATCCGAGCACACAAACCGACCCTGAACAAGGACGGGGGCCGTAACAACCTGTCGCACATCTGGGGCAAGATATTAACATCGCTCACAAATCCTTCGAGCGGTGTTAATGACCAGTAGAGTAACATCAGTCCGCTGAAGAAGTCCTAAGTACTTGAACGAAAACTCCAGGCTAGCTTTCTAATTCATTGTGTATGTGGTGAAAAGTTAAGATTCTCATCAAATAATTACGGAACATGTCCGTTCAAAGAAATCCGTTGGTGAATCAATTGAAAATAAATACATTTGTTTATTTAAGAATATATCGTTTCAAGCTATTAATAAACCACATTCTTTAAATGTAAGAGGGGCTAATAAATGAAGAGCATGTGCTGTAAGAAAGATGTTATTGTTGAATGTATTTATTAATATTTTTAACTGGTAACCACAGAAGTACCTTAGCAAAAGTAGATATAAAAGATGAAAAAAAACTGTAGCATTCGAGGACCACCGTTAACCAAAAACATGCACAGAAACAAAGAATACTTACAATTGAAGGAAAGTTATGATATCACAAACATAAAAGGGTTTCATATAGGGAGGCAGTGGCAAAAAAGGCCGCTTGGGGTTTAAACCAGGTTCTAGGCTGCACCAAACGTCATTCATACCCTATTGTCATTCCAATACAACGGGACAGTGTAAATGAAGATAAAGTTTAGATGTGGTGCAGCACCACGTACCACGTAGAATAGAGACTGGTTGATATGACAATTTTGTGTTGGAAGATAGGGTATTTCCACATTCATTGAAATGAATTAGAAAACGAAGAGAATGTTTTGGTATCGCGTCCTTATTATGACGTGTTAAGGGCAAAATTACTTACAGAATGCAACAATATATGTGAACATTTGGATGCGTTAAATGAATCAGAAATAGTGCCTTATACTCTTAAGCTGGGATCTTAATACACTTTAAGAACATATACATATATATTGACTTTTAAAGAGACTAACATATAATTAAGTTTAAGTTTAAATATTATTTTTTTATGACAGAAATATCGTCACATTATTTTGTTCTTACATAATGTATATATGAGATCTGTTGTCTCTCACAGTTCAATCCTGAACGGCTGTTATAAAAAATTTATTATGTATTCATGTTAATATGTTCATGTGTATAACTGGTGAGACGTTAATCAAATGTGTATTATTATTATTCTGTCTTCTTCTTCTTCTTCTTCTTCTTCTTCTTCTTCTTCTTCTTCTTCTTCTTCTTCTTCTTCTTCTTCTTTTTAAGGGCTTTGTTCTGTTTCTCTGTTTCTAAAGTTCTCACTTGCGTAACCTGCCTGCATATCATTTATGTACTACCCTTAATTTATAAATACATAAAAACCATACTTACATTCAATGATTCGGTATCTCGTTTGCGTTTCAGCAGTTCTTCTTTTTTCTCCGTTCGTCTAAGAAAGAACTCCTAGTAGGATAGTAATAATGTAATATGATATAGACATACTCGTCCTAGTTTTGTGTCATAGATTTGGGATACAATATAAAAATACACACAAATATGAACTCTAAGATTGTTATAAGGATAAAGTGAATGGTGCGCTTCTACAATCTGAAATATACATTTAGATTTAATCTAACAACGTTTTAAACAAGAGGCTCTAGAGTATCTGAGATGCTTTCCTGCTTTCCCTGAATGTCCTTTGCTGTTTTAAAAGGAAATGGGTTAACCAGCTTAGATTCGTCTATTTTTGCGCAGCCAAGGATATTAATTGTGTAATGTATTGGTCAACGTTGTCCTTGGTTGACGTCATCTAACATTTAATTTGATCAGCATACAAAATGAATATTGCTTTTAAAAACCGAAATCTAAATATGTGTAAAATATCTAGTCTAAACGTATCCATATGGGGTTGTTCTCTAGTTGCTCTGGCTTCTGACAAGTCAATGAGTACTTGTTTGTTGACTTTCTGTCTTTTGTTTGTTTTTATGATCATGTAAATAAATACTGAAAAAAGGATCCCTTGGAAGCAACAAACACAAACAAGAGTGCAACTCGCCTCCTAGCAGCGGCTTAAGCGATATTCTACTTTAAAGCCACAAAGATTGGGATGTAAAGACGATAATTGTTTTAAATGTGTGTTTTGTATAGCTGAGTCTTCCTGTTGGACTTTCTTATCTACTTGTACTATTGAAACATTTATACTATTGTTTATCGAGGACATAATGAAATAAAATTAAGAGGTATGCTAATAAATCATCAAAACTAATTAATGAAACAGAAACTAATTATTTTTCTAAACAGATAATTAAAGAAGATTCAAAAGTTAATCAAAAGTGTTGATTCACTGAAAAAAATTAGATATAGGGTCCTATAGAAACCACAGCGTCCGAACGCAATGGCATCGTTGGTCCGCACTGTACTGCAAACAAGGACTTGAAAATACAATGAAATAGACAAAAAACAACAGAAAGGGTGGTGAAGACAGGTTTACCGACTTGGAACGGTCAGTAGGCAATAAGGCCTACTGGTTAGCTTGAATCGATTTTATATGCGTACAAACCTCGTTATTATCCTGTCTTCAGCGCCCAAATAGACAAGACAGTGTAAACAAAACTACATCCCATCAAAAGGAATTCTCTAACAATAAAGTCCACATCCAGAGAAATTAACTAAAGAAACACATACAAAAAAATAAAAAAAAATAAACATCATGTATCCAGAACAACCATAGTAGTTGCAGCTAAAGAGAAAACCAATCTAGGGTACGACCAGAAAACTCGAGGGACGAAAGCTCATGCACCCACCTCCCTTAGTTGGGGTTTCAGTAGGTACAATCATAGAGTCCCAATAGGTAGTCCAGTCATCGCATAAGTGAAAAGTGAAGCGTAATGACTGACTGTAGAGGGGTCAATCACTAAACATGCAGTGCGCTGTAAAACCAAAGGGTTATATCCTTTTCTGACGAACTTCCTTATTAAATTTGTAAAGCGGTCAGGAAACCCGTCAGACCCCTTAAACTTTCGAAGTTTATAGACCACATCTCCATAAAATGAGGATTGTGATATGCCTAGTCACAGAAGTGTTTTAAGGTTGGTGTTGTACTTTTCCAGCAGGCCCTCGTTGCGGCGGTAGAATTTAGAGAAAGATCTACGTAGTTTGTGATAACGAAAACCCTGCTGAAGAAGTTTACTTGTAATAACTTGATTTCGAACATTGAAGTATATAACATCATTACACGCTCTAGCAAATCGAATGAGCTGGGAGATATACACCCCGTATGAGGTAGCACGAGGTACATCTCCATCCAGGTGTGGATAGTTAACGATGTTAAAATTGAAATCATCTCTCTTATCATAGATTTTAGTATGAATACAATCATTTGAAATAGAGATGAAGATCGAGAAATGCTGCTACTGTATCCGAACTGTTGGCTTTATTCAACGTGAGCTCTGGTGGATAAATGTTAGTAACCATATGAGCAAAGAACGGATGCCTCCACTGAAAACAATCAGTGAAAAACTGAAGGCAGTTATCTAAAAAAACGATGGATAATTTAAAACAACAGACACGTGGAATATACATACATACTAGTCAAAGTTCCTAAGTACCCACTTTCACGTCGATGTGTTTTTTTAGAAATAACTTATAACCATTATACAACTGGATACTTAGGAATTGTGTTAAGTATATATAGGATCATACAATGTTTCCAGTCCACATACGGTTTATGAAACAAGTTATGATTTATTTTAACTTTAACGAGGCTCCTGAGTTAAATTACAAACAATACTTACAAAGATGAACAAAATTCAAGATATGAAAATCACAACATAAAAGGGTTGACAATAGGGTTATAGTGGGGTTTGGTGCACCCTAGATCCTGGTTTAAACCCCCAACGGCCTTTGTTTGCCACTGACCGTTCCAAGGCGGTAGCCCTATAATCTTATCTTGCCTCTTATTCATCTTTATATATAGTTGTTCTTTGTTTCTTTGTGTGTTTGTGGTTGACTGTCGTCCTTGAATGCTACTTTTCCTGTTCGATTTTTAAATCTACTTTTACAACAGGACTACCGCCTTGGAACGGTCAGTGACTGAAAAGGACGCTGGGGTTTTGACCCGGTTCTAGGATGCACCAATCCTCACTCACTCTTACCCTACTGTCATCCCAATGAAACGGGACATTGTAAATAAAGATATCCTCGCCAGATTATATTTCTTCAAGGCAGCATTAATAGGCAATATAAATATAACACACAAATGATCATGTATATATGATATTTATAACAACAGCCTAGAAAGCTACAAAGCAAATATTCAATATCTTGTCAGAAGCCAGAGCAGCAATAAACCGTTAAGGGTACGTCAAGGCAAGATTTAAGATGAGCACCAAACGATACCATCTTTCGGGGGACTTAGATAGACTCATCATAGGGTCCAACATATGTCCGATCATCGCAGAGGAAAGCATAGTGGTCAACTACTAAACATGCAGTGCGTTTCAAAATGAGAGGTTGTAACCTCTTTTGATAAACTTTTTAACAAATTTAATAAAGATTGTATGAAAGTAATTATGGCCAAGGATCTTGCGAAGTTTGTAAATCACATCACCATAGAAGCCTGGTTGTGATAGTCCTTGTCGTAAATGAGTTCTTACGATAATACAATTTTGCAAACGTTTTTCAAAGTTTTGGTAACGGTAGCCCTGCTGGAGCTATACAAATATTACGAATAGTAAAGTCCTCATCACGACGACAAGCTCTAGAATAACGAGTAAGTTGAAAAACACATACCCCATAAGAAAGAGTATGATAATGGACCTTTGGAAATGGCCGAGCACGTCGGGGAACATCCACATCTAAGTGGATACAATTAACAATATCAAAATTAAAATCAGCTTTCTTGTCACAGATTTAACTAACTATTTTACCATTTTCAATAGAGAGTTGTAAACAAACAAAAAAGAAACGACAGTATCAGAAATGTTGGCTTTGTTGGGTTGAAGTTTTGTATGGTATATGATATCAACCATAGTATTAAAAGAAAGAGTTGTCAATGTTCATAATGTCATCCATATACCGAAAGGTGTCATTAAAGGTTTCAATTACATCTGCCTGAGTACATGGTGAAAGACTCAACATGAAACGTCTTTCATAGCAATACAAGAATGCAAGGTGCACAGTTCGTACCCATAGGAATACCAACAATTTGTCTATAAACAGTAGTTCCACACTTGACGAATAGTTCGTAGCTTCAAATAGTTTCAAATAGGAAAATGTTCACAAATTTCTTGGCAATTCGACATTGTGCTATTGTCTAAACTACTGTTAGTAAAAAGATGCTTCAGTATTGTTACATGCCAAAAATGTATGCCCACACGGATGCCTCCACTGAAAACAATCAGTGAAAAACGTAGATTTTACGAAAAATGGCCATAACCCTGGTAATGCTGGGTCGATTTTGACGCTGAAACGATATGCACATCTTGACATCATAGGTAAACATACTGTAAATTTTCGAAGCAATCGGCTGAAAAGTGTGGGAGGAGATAGACACACAAGATATTTTCACGTACAATTGAACGAAAAAGGGGCCATAACTCCGTAATACAAGGTCAATTTTGACGCCGAAACGAAATGCACTTCTTGATATCATAGGTAAGCATCCTGTTATGTTTCGAAGCAATCGGTTGGAAAGCGTGGGAAGAGATAGACACACACACTTTTCGCGAAGGAAGGAAGGACGGACGGACATGCTAAAGCTATATGCCCCCTCAGCATTCGGTGGTGGGGGCATACAAATGTTCTCTAGCGAAATTGTTTTGAATAAGAGCAGCGAGTTTGTCTTTGATAAGGTGATGTGGTAAGATTGTATAAAGTGCATAAGTACTTATAGCTGAAAATTGATGTTTATTGACATTTTATCTTGACCGTCTCTTGAATTTTTAATTGACCAAAATAAATTAATCCAAGAGTTGTCATAAGCTTTACAACAATATTGTTTAAGCAAAGTTTGCAGGAAGAAATTGACTTGAAACGGTAACGGGATGTGTAAAAATGTATCAGACACTTAATGCCGAACGGTAATACATATTTTGAACGATTTGGTCAACGTTCATCACCAACTTTTCTCAAAATGAATTTCAACTTGGCTACTTCAGTATGAATAAATTAATACAATCTTAGATAGAGGAAAAACAATCAAACATGTTCGCATTTTCTAAAATTAGTAAAATAGATTCCTTATAAAATACCCGAACAGTTACCTAGGTCATGTCCAGAAATATGTTAACTAACAGCATAAACAGCTAAGCTTACCTTGCAAGGCCTGGTATTGTATCTCATCACTATCAGTTTCTGAAGCACAAGTTAAAGACAATGACTTATAGCATTTTATACCTTTTGTGTTAATTCCTTATTGCCGTCATGTAATTGTAACATGGTCATCGTTTAAGAGAAAACTATGTATCTGTCATTTAAAGCAGCATGTAGGGAATATTTCGAAATTGGGGATTTACTTTGAAATTTAGTCACATGAAACATACTTCTAAATTAATGTCTGAAAGATATGCCTTTTTAATCAGTCTACTCCTAGTTATACTCCGGTTTAAGACGTAGCCGTGTTCTTCAATGGTTTGCATATTTTTTTAAAAGCCTTTTCTTTTAAATAACACGTTAATTAGGTAAGGTAATCACCGATATTCACCGAATCATTTCCGCATAGCGTGTTGAGCAAGGAAAAACTCAAAAACCATCCGCTTGTTGTGACGTCTCAATCATGAAACATGGCTATGTTTTGACCGCTCGGTGACATTATTGGGCAACAGTAAAACATGTTTCACGCTAGGGTATAGGCAATTTATATAGTAGTGCAAACGTGAGATATAATACAATTAATTGTGCGTACGTGTGTGTGTGTGTGTTTGTGTGCGTTACCGCGTCTGTGTTTGTGCGCGAGTGAGCTTGATAACACTTGAACGTTTACAAAAGCATCTCCCTTACTCTAGACAAAACACTTATCCAGTACTCGTTAAAGGATACATTCTCATTGTGGAAGATTATTGTCTTATTCTTGATGTAGTTTGGTAAATTTATCTTCGACCACAGCATACAATTCACGTTTCGTTTAGCCTGGAATAATCACATAGTATTATTAAATGACATACTTTATGATTTGCACCTTAGTGTTGCTGATGCTGAGTGTAAGGAGTTAACGTTACATTTCACGTCATAACAGTAAGGAGGAAATAACTATAAAAGGTGACTGACACTTGCATTGTATCACCTATGTGTGCGTAGGTGTAATTTGTAGGATCATTCATTATTGTTAGACCCTTTCGAACAGAAAATATCATTATTACATACCTTATTATAAATAGTACATAATCGAAACACTGTGCCATTGTGGATTATGGAAAATGGGCACACTGTCGGTAGCAACAGACTGTCCGCACACAAAGACGGCAACACTAACACGTAATACAAAGCCGTCATATTGGAGCGCTATGGTTGAGGAGCGGACGTTGAAATCTCAACTGTAATACGTTGAAACTTTGGAATATCATTATAGTGAAAGACAAGGCCCTTGTTTGTTCTTATTCTTCTTCGCCATTAATAGTAAGGTATGTAATAAAAAGGTAAATATACGGCCCTGGTGTGCCTTTTGTCGATAATGTCTACCATTATCGACAAAAGTCACACCACGGCCGTATATAACCTCTAATTATTCGCCATTTTAAAGTAGGATCCCGCGACTCCCACGAAAAGCCAGATATACTCCGTTTAATGAAAACCTTGCAATAAAACACAAGGAAAATGCTTTTAGTAATTCATTGTTTTAACCTATTCATGTCGAAAAGCAACATTGTATCGTACCACATATACAAAACGTACACAGTGACGTTCGTCCATGTTTACGCATTTGACATGCGATCATTTATTTGAAATTTTTGGTGTACCATTTATTCAGAAAAAAAAGCGTTTTACTGAATTATGATTGTTTTAAGATATCTTTGGGGACTTTAAAATATGTGTTACTTTTATCACCAGGAGACCGTTAAAACACATTTTCCTTGGCTAGATTTATCATATACCAAAGTTTTAAGTTGCAATTATTTTGAAGTTTGAATGGAAAAGGACAGTGTAGGTGTCCGTTTACTACCTGGCGTCATTCAAATACACTGTTATATGTGCTAAAACATGTATTAACCCCCACCACACCTCCAGAGTGCTAACATTTAACACATTGTGGACATTGTTTATAGCAGAGGATCATTTTACTACGTAGCAAATCAGGGGTCATTATACATTACACCTATATATGTAAGATATACCCCATGGAGTATCAAACCTCTACGGATGGTTTATTCTAAAGGAAGGAGGCCAATTTAATACCTAGTGGAATGACCGGAGGTCAATCTACTACACGTCTATGGTTGCAAAAGATTGACCCTATCTGAGTATGTATGGAGTTATTTGTTTACAACGAGGGTGTCATTAAACTATACGGGATTTTGTGCGTTTTTTTGAATTTTGACAGAATGGTTAGAAAGTTGTTCGATATATCAAACGGTACAACAATACTATAGCTTGATATGTGTGGTAGTGAAGTCCGTGGTCGAGTGGTTAGAGTTTCTGACATGAAATCACTTACCCCTCAGCACTGTGGGTTCGATCCCTATCTGTATGTAAGGAAACTATCCAGCATGCTTGCGGAACGTTTTGCACAACATAATCAATGATTAGATGAATAGTTCAAAGCAAAGTTGATTTCGATATATCACGCCCCCTACCACCCCGGTGTTTCTATTTAATTATATGCAATCAAGTTTAAAGTTAATATTGTGCTAGATATAAAATTGATGTGATAATTGTAATGCTTGATACCTACACGTTTGCCCTGTGTCCTATTAAGATTACTCCTATAACGAGTATGAAGTTATTCTCAGGAAGTGAAATACACACAACTACTTTGTTTCAATAGAAACGTCATTGTAGGTCTCACTACACAGTTAGCTCCCTTGAAACACATGGTAGGGCAATTATTGCTGACAGATATGTTTATTGTTGTTGCAGGTGAGATGAACAGAGTCTGACATTGGATGTGCAGCTATAAGATGACACTGCCACTAACATATGGCAGTTTTAAAGAGTGTTGAAGAAGAATATGAATTCTAGTCCAAACTCTAGAGCTAAAGCCCAAAATAGTGCATTGGAGGACACCACTCAAATTTAAAAAAACAAAACCTGGTCAACGTATCAGATTTTGTAGTTTTGTGTGGAAAAATGACTTGGTTACATAAAAAAGTAACATTCAGCTTGGAAACTTCCTGTTCGGAATGGCCCGGTAAACGTTATTCGTATAGGCCAACATAGTAAAAATGCACTGTGTAGTGAGATCAGTATTTGTAATAGTTCTATATAGCACAAGGCCCCGCCATATCTCTAGATTTACATAGGTATAGTAAGTTTTAGGAAGATACGTAAATCGGCTTTGGAGTTGTGCTACGGAAATTAACATGTTGACCGATATTTTTCTCAATGTCAATTCCAAATCATATTTAAACAAATCCGAAACAACATTTTCACAATTTGTCTATATTGTGTCTGCAGAATCCAAAAATATTGATAATAGCAAATGGCACCACAATACTACTAGCTTGATTTGAATCACAAGTTACATTCGGCAGTGTTTGAGATATGTTTTCCATATGCATGTATACCTCTCGAAAACATTAATTAAGTAGAGCTTACCTTATGACTTAGTCTCTGAATCCAATGACAGCGTTTGTAGTCTTTGGCTGGAAACTCTTGCCGATCACACCATAAAACTACGCATAAGAAGACACTCACTCCTGCTAGACCAAGAACAATCCAAATCGGCATATACTGATTTGCTGGTGTTTTGGCTGACATTAAGGCAAACACTGATAAAACAACAGCAAAAACAACAAACATCATTGCAAAATTTCTGCATGTCACTTCTACGAAGTATTGGAATATATGTCTGTAACGTATGAATATTGTGTTGTTGATAATCTTTTCAGCTAAATTAAGATGTTCATCAGACACCTGAAAAAATGGGTTATAAGAGTTATCTTGATTTTAAAATATATGTGAAAGAATTCAGTTTCCTCAACATAAATAATGTGATACTATTATAGAAGTTCATGTAAAATACTCTATATCAACCTTAATTACTAAATTGAATTATTATTATAAAGCTCGTCAGCACATTATATGTTATTTCAGGACGCCTTAGAGAAAGGGAAATGATACATATGGATTCGGGAACCGTGCCCTTCTTTTGCGATCGAATATTCATATGGTTCTTCAACGTCCTTGGAGAAGAGACTCCGGTTTAAGCCCAATTTCTAACACACTTGCCAACAATCCTATAATCTCATTTGTTGATGTTCAAACATTTGCGACTATTAAATAATGTATAACATGTCGCAAATCCAGTCATGTTACGTTCAACCGTCAAAAACATGATATCATTACTTTTTATTTCAAAGCATTTGGGAGTAAAACTGCCAAAAACAATGAAATGCGTTTGAAACGGGTTAACCAGAATTGAAATTTTGACTTTTGCGACGGTATATAAATGGTGGAAAATCGTGTTTAACGGCTCCGCTTACGCGTGGTCATTAAACAAAATTTTCGACCGACCATTAAACAACTAATATACCGTCGCGAATTGAAAATTTTAATACAGTTTACCCTATATTATTTCCGGAGAAGGATTAAGGCCGTATCCTGTCAAAGATACGCAGTGGCAATGGTAATGTTCGAACCTTTGATCTATATATTCAGAGTCTACCGTATTATCCACCTGGCTTACAAAAACAACGATGCTTAACCAAAGGTTAGCTTACATACCAAGTAAGATGAAATGTAAAATTCACACAAAGGCTGTCTACCGTTAATGATTCCTTTGGCAAAAGCAGACAAAAAATGTCACGAAGTCATTTTTCTTAAGTGAATGTCAAATTAACAAAATGATATGCTAAAATACATATAAATAGGGAGAAATATTTGTAAACTGCCAAGGACAGACAACCTTCGGACAAACTACGGCAGGGCGCCTAGCTATGACGAGATACACAGAAATCAAGCGTATGCATTCACTTCCTTAAAAGGATAGCTGCAACACACGCTGATGAACTGTATCTCTACATCATAACCCACTCGTCTGGAGGCACACTTATAGACGCATACATACATACAATTACAGCTCATATGAGTGGGCATAAATATATATATATATAACGGGATAGAACTTCTTGACCTCCTAGTTTGCTTTATGTACCATTTTAGTCCAGCCGTATGGTGAACAAATTGTGGGTTTTATGGTAAAAGCATCAAACTTAGCACATGTGTAGGACAGGGAATACTGATCATTTTAAGAAGTTTTCAAAATGGCCCCCAAAAATGGCCGCCACTTTTTTAGACTAACATTTATAATTTTATTATTGTTGCACACATGCATAGTTTTTCCCTTATTTAGATCTCACTTGCACTGACATATTAATATGATCATGAAACATAAGTTATATATCCATCAAACATGTTTTTGTGTATGCGGAGTTATTGCCCTTTTGTATAATTTTGCCATTTCCACAAAGTAGACAACATTACAGTTTGTGTCTGTAAACATCGCACTCTGTTCAAGTACACATTCAATTTTAATTTGGAGTAGGTCTACCGTTGGTAAAGAGTGTTTCCAGTCAGTTTAATATTTAGTGCTTTCGAGATAACATGTTTAATAATCCCAAATACGATATATAACAGTTTAAATTTGAGTTGTTATCAGTTTTCGCGAAGACCACATTATGTGTTGAAGCTATTCATAAAAAAGCAATTATCTTAACAAGTAACAGATTTTTTCCGAATCAATATAATTCAATAATTCTGAATTATTTAGTAAACATAATGCAGCAATAACTGTTATTAGTCATATCTCATTAGAGATGTATACTAATTTACTACTTATTTTATTACTATTAAAAAATATGCTACTAAACTTCACTTGATGTAAATTTTCATAAAAATATTAATATATGACAAACTAGAATAAGCCATGTGTAACGCTGTTACTAAATCTTCGATCGTTTTATGTATAATAATTAAAAAAATAGTGGAGTTCAAAGATGCTTTAAGTGCATGTGTTAAAACACACAAATACATAATGTAACTACTAACAGGTCATCCGTGACCGGGATAGTAAAGACGCTGTGTCTAAAACTGTCTCGCTTCTCACCGTTACGAGCTCGACTTTTCAAGTGAGAAAATGTCAATTATTACGGGTGGCTTGAGGTATACAGTACTGGTTCTATCCAGGAAAGACGGGGTGAATTGACCATACCGCAAAACAAATCGACCGTTATATATGACCTCAAGGCTAACCAGACTTAAAATGATAAGTTCCTCAGACTAGAATACATTTTATGACTGAAAACTTTTCTCAGCTTTTACGACGGATGGTGTCAGAGAAATTACTAGTAAAGTTAATGAATTAGAATCATCTCAAGAACATTTAAAAGGCAGCCAAAGTAAAGGACTAGTTTTCGTCACCATGAACAAGTTAAATGCGTGCATTATGATATTCAGTAAGCAAATAAATGTCTTGTGTGCCTCTATCAACAACACGGGGAATCCATTTAAAGCGAGCATTGAACATCTTGTTGGACACTCGTGATGTTATTGATGACCAGGTGACAGAAACATTGCGACAAATTGAGAGGGTATATAGGCAAGGAACAATGCAATATGTTTGGTAAAGAAAGACTATGAAGAACAGAGTCATTATATGAGTCATTTAAACAAAACAAGTTCCCTATGTTCTGTAGACCCCCAACTAGAACAGCAACAAAACACTGTTTCTCTAAAACAAAATTGCTCCTCACTCATTGCCCAACTGGGTGATTTCTTCTCCTTTAAAAACGGTATATTCCCACCAACTCATTCCCAGTTGGGAAAACTATGTTTTGGAAGCAAAGCTTACCTAGTAAGTATTATCGAAACAGTGTATTCAGTTCAGTTAAACATGCCAGATACTGATGTTTTGATACTGGATGGTGCGGCAGTTATTAACATGTTGGAGCATAATGCTTGCTAGACCTTTCAAAACAATGCACAGAACATCTTTATACCACATGTTGAACGTCAAATTGCCAATGTATGCAGATTAGTCACCGTTTGGGATGAATACTTTCCTGACAGCCGGATACAATAATTATAAGCAACTGTGAATCTTCCTTCCCTCAGGGTTGGTGAGAACAAATATATTTGGTTATCTTGCTGATCATAAGCAAAGTAGTATCAACAAAATGTTGTTCTGCAGTCCATGCCTTCACTAGATGTGACAAGACCTTAGCATTTTGAGGAAAATGAAAAAACATATTTGGAAGCTTTGAAGGTTTTTGAGGATGATACCTCAGCTGTTGAAATGATAAGCAATGTCCTAAAGGAGGTTTCTCTTCAGGATGTCCCTTCTCGGGCGCTTTTAGTGCTGATGTATGAAGCACATTCTGTCATGGGCACAAATAAAGCACGCAAAGAAGTAATCACATGACGGCATATCGACGGAATTCCTCCAACATCTGCAACTCTTCTACATCATAAACATGATTTGCTTACCAACCTGGACAATGCTGAGGACAGACACTGAATCCGGCACCTGAAATACATTGTCCAAATGACTGGGGTTTGGATTAATTGAAATGGTAATATAGCGCCATACAGGAATTAACAGGATATGCTCATCCTCCAATTATATCGACAAAAATGTAGAGAATGTGGAGAATGGGCCTAGAATATTGTAACCTTCAGAACTGCAGAGTTAACGCAAAGTCTGGCGTAAACAATCCATTTACGATTGAACCACATTCTCACGTGTACATACGCAGGGTCATGATGAAGACCTTTATTGAGCATGACAAAAATGACAAATTGACCATGACGTATGTGGTAGAGGGTGTGGGAGGACCTCTTTTGCAGTGGTCTCATGCTATACCCGGTAACCAAACGGGGGCGAAGTTGGATGAAAGGACCATCAAAGCACCATCAAAGAACTGTTGCTTTGTTGGTCATTATATTCAAATATGTGGCCATCTTTTTTTAAAGATTTCCACCATTTAAAAAATAAACATTTAAACATCTGTACTAATATTTAAATACATTCATTTTTTTATATCAATACCATAAAATCACAAAAAAATATATATTTACCTATTCAAAATACATATAAAATAAATAAATAATATATTTTGGAGGCAATTTTAAAAATGGCGGCCATTTTGAAAATTACAAAGTGGGTCCACTTCTTTAAATGATCAGTATGCATTACCCTACTACTGTGCCTAGTTTTGTGCTTTTACAACAAAAAAACCCACAATTCATGTAAATACGGCTGGACTATTTGTCTAACTCCTCATGATAATTGAAAATATTTTGATTATATCATTACGTGGTCCCGTCTTAATTCTATTAAGTGATGGGTAAACTTATATTAGCAGGATTTCAAAACGGATATTTTGACGTTTAAAACATTTTTACTGAAAAAATGGATAACAAGTTTAAAATTACCGATTAAATGTATTAATTTTACAATATGCAAACTTTTTAAGCCGAAAGTAAGGTTTTATTTTATACCCACCCCGTTTTGGCTTCTTGGATAAGGGATTGGATGGGGTATGAAAGTTAATACTAGAAACAAATAATGATAAATAACGTCAAATTCTAACGGAAATATGGTCCTTGCTGTCATTGAATCACATTATTGTATCTTTAATTTCTCAAAGCTGTCACGTATTTCAACACCAGTCATTAAGTATATGTTTATATCGACATATTCGAAGTCATATACGATATTTCGTTTATTTAAATTCAATAATTAATGACCCTTATTGTATACGATTTCCATATTCTTGTGTCTTCAGCTCATTGAAAATCGCTGGCCTATCAAAAATGATCTTCATAAATGCGTTTTCAATATTGATAATCAGAAGGCAAATCTGAATTGAAATACAACAATAACATGTTTGTAAAAACGCCATCTCTCTCTACGCTTATTGATCGTATTCAAAACACTTTCGCTAGAGAAAAAACTAAACGTCTGGCCTGTAACAATATTAAAGCGTTTTACTACTGGCAGTTTAAACAATTACACTATGTGGACATGGAAAGAAGTTTGTGAAGCACTCATTTTCCTATTAGATAATATTTTCGTCAGGTGTGGAACTAGCGTTTATAGACACATTTTTGGTATCCCTATGGGTACGAACTGTGCATCTCTTGTCGCAGATTTGTTTTTGTATTGCTACGAAAGAGATTTAATTTTGTGTCTTTCATCCGATACTCAGGCAGATGTAAGTGAATCCTTTACTGACACCTCTCGGTATTTGGATGACATACTGAACATTGACAATCTTTTCTTTATTACGGTTAATAATATCTATCCTAAGGAACTTCAACTCAACAAAGCTAACAGTTCTTATACTGTCGCTTATGTTCTTGATTTACATAATTAGTAAAATCCATGACAAGGGAGATGATTTTAATTTTGATATTGTTAATTATCCCCATTTAGACTGGGATGTTCCCTGAGCTACTTTTTATGGGGTCTCTGTTTCTCAACTTATTCGATTCTCTAGAGCTTGTAGTGTGTTGAGGACTTTAATATTCGTAATATTTGTATAACTACAAAGCTACTCCAGCACCATAAACTTCGAAAAACATTTGCAACATTTTATTATCGTATCGTAACCCTGATGTCCTTTTACTCGTAAAATATAAAAGTAACTTAAGTGCTCTTCTGCGACAAGTACTATCACAACCTGACTTCTATGGTGATGTGATTTACAAACTTCGTAAGATCCTTGGTCATAATCACTTTCATACAATCCTGATTAAACTTGTCTATCATTTTTCAACGCACTGCATGTTTAGTGGTTGACCCATTTACAGTTCGCCACTATGCATTCCTCTTTGATTGTGCGATGACCGAACAGACTGTGGACCCTATGATCACGTCTATCTAATTCTTATATGACGGTAGCGTTTGATGTTTGTCTTTAATCCTTAACGGTTTGTTTTCTTGTTGCTTGTTGTCACGGAGTACTTACTTTGTGGCGTTCTAGATTGTTTTGTATATCATCTATGCATGATCATTTATATGTTTTACTTATATTGCCTCTGTATGTTGCCTTGTTTGTTAGAGATTATAACCTCGCGGGGATATCTTTATTTACACTCTCCCGTTTATTGGGATGACAATAGGGTAAGAGTGAGGTTTGGTGCACCCTAGAACCTGGTTTAAACCCACAACGGCTTTTATATGCCACTGAGCACTCCAAGGCGGTAGCCCTATTGTCAAATAGTTTGTGTTTGTGATGTCTTATCTTTCCTTTTATTCATCTTTGTAGTTGTTCTTTGTTTCTGTGTGTGTTTGTGGTTGACTGTCGTCCTTGAATGCTACTTTTCCAGTTCGATTGTTATATGTATTTTTTTCTATACGTTTAAATTTGGCAAAGTGTGGCCATGGCTTGACTTAGAGATTTCGTCTCCAGTAAATAATTTTAGGATAGAGTTATATGTTGAAAAACTGAAGGTCTTATATACAATTGAAAACAAATATGTCTTCTTCGCGTATACATACTGACTGAAATATTACATTTGTTTGATTCCCAAAAGTGGAAGGGTGACCTTTTTTCTTCTGCCAGTGTGTGACCCAATTTTGCAATATCTAGGTTGGCCACATCCGAACTCTTAAATTTAAACAGTTGGACACATTTATTAACAACAGAAGGTCATATCAATGGAAAATGTTGATTTCGTGTGTATTAACTTTGTATTTGGTCATGTTTCTTTGAAGTTTTATAGTTAAGCTTTTAGAACTTGTAAAATCGAGTTCGTCAAAAAAGATGTAACCAAGTTTATTAATACAACACCAAATGTGCATTATATCTACAAGACAACTTTGTTACTATATCTGATTCACGTGGACATAACACTCGAGGTAGCCAGGCAAATGTTCATGTTCATGTTGTTAGTAGTGTAAGCTTATCTACTTTTTACTGCCGTGGTATCATGGATTGGAATAGCTTGCCTACAAACTTAAAATATATTTAAAATAAACTTAATATAAAACAGTGAAGACGTTTCTTAAACAGTATGGAATGGCTGTCAAATCCCCTTTTGCGACTTAAATTTTATTTTATGTCATATTATTGTGATCTTTTAACAGTGATAGCGATTGATTTTTTATTTTGTGATGTACTTGAAACTGTGATATTAGTTATTGAGTATTAGGCTATTAGTCTTTCAATTAATATTAATATGCTTAACTTTGCCAAAATCCTCGAGTTTGAACAAGTTAGCATGGACCCCATTGGAAATAAGTTGCCAAACGTTATAGCCCACCCAGTGATAGCCATTATGATTTTCTTTTTACCAAATTTTAGACTTTTGTTCTTTGTAACAAATATGCTAGCTTATTTTGTGGTTGTGATGTCTTATTTGACCTTTCATTTGTCTTTAAGCTGTTCTTTGTTTCTGTGTGTGTTTGTGGTTAGGGTGAACCAAACCTCACACTTATCCTACTATCAACGCAATAAAAACACACTTATCCTACTATCAACGCAATAAAACGGGGGACAGCGAACTGTAAATGGGTCCACCACCAAGCATGCAGTGCGTTGCAAAATGATAGGGTCATAACCTCTTTTGATAAACCTTTTAACAGGTTTAACAAAGATAGTATGAAAGTGATCATGAGCAAGGATCTGACGAAGTTTGTAAATCACGTCACCATAGAAGTCAGGTTGTGTAGTCCTTGTCGCAGAAGAGTACTTAAATTACTTTTATATTTGGAAAAAGAAGATCTGGTTTACGATTATACAATTTTGCAAAGGTTTTACGAAGTTTATGGAAACGGTAACCCTGATTGATTAGCTTTTTAGTTATACAAAGATTACGAATATTAAAGTCCTCAACTCGAGTACAGGCTCTAGAAAAACGAATAAGTTGAGACACATAGACCCCATAAGAAGTTGCTCGGGGAACATCCCCATATAAATGGGGATAATTAACAATATCAAAATTAAAATCATCTCTCTTGTCATATATTTTGCTAATTATTTCGTCATTTTCAATGGAGAGATGTATTGTTAAGTCGAAGTTCTTTAGGGTATATATTATTAACCATAATAGAAAAGAAAGGGTTGGCAATGTTTAATATGTCATCCAGATACCGGGAGGTGTCATTAAAGGTCTCAATAACATCTTCCTGGGTATCTGGTGAAATACTCAACATGAAATCTCTTTCATAGCAATATAAAAACAAATATGCGACAAGGGGTGCACAGTTCGTACCCATAGGGATACCAACAATTTAAATGCTACATTTCCCGTTCGACTTTTATGTTTTAAAAAGTTGAGCAAGCACACAATTTTTTTTTTTTTTGCAATTTCCACAAATGGGCCTACCTTAAAGACCGCCCGTGGAACAATGGTATTCAGACCATCTTTGCCATCGTAGCTTATTTTTATTGAATAAAATTAATATGCGTGTATAAAATGTAACTTTAATATTTTAATCACTTTTGATTTTATACCTTTATTTGTCTCTCCTTTATACTACGTCTATATTCGTCAGTTACTTTAAAGCTGAATCGTTTCATTGGGCAACGTCCCACTTTGTAAGAAGTCATTGGTATGCAAACTGTTTCACCATTTGGACCTGAAATACATGAAAGTGATTAGAAAAATTGATATATATCTTTAATGTATTTACAAAGTTAAACGTGTATATTTTAAAACTGATGTGTGTAAAGCTTAACAAGCAATGTACTATCATCCTTTGTTCATTACATAATCAAATCTTAAGTGCGTCAAGTCATGTTCACTGCCACACATATATAGAGAATAATAAATGGGAAATTTCATAAAACACCCTTTATCAGGCCTGAGGCGCCATATCAAGCCAAGAGCTTTAGCTCGGGGGCTGATATGAGTCGAGGGCCTGATATAGGGTGTGATATGAAAATAAACATGTTTTATTCTATTTATCATATACTTCAGCAATTACTTCGTTGAACTGTCAATTTCAGATAATTCGCAACGCTGTTTTCTAGGGAGAAAAAAATAATGTTATTAATAGATCTAGTCCATTCTGATGTGTTCATGTATGTCGCGTAAGTGATACACAGCATTTATTTTTTTCCGGAAACTTGATTTAAAATGAATGCCATTTAATTTGAAATGGTCTAATCAAGAAAATAATTGATCATAAGTGGTTATTCCATTCACGGCTAATGATTCTATAGCCAATAATCTGACTCGAAAACAGAATGAAACTCAGACGACAAATCATACGAGTGACAAATCGTTTGAGTACGTCAGAGTGATCGCGCCATATTCACAATGTCAGCCCTGTCATGCTTTGTCTATGTAGTTGGTAAGAATCTTGGATCGAGAGCCCGCTTGGTTTGAGCGGGGGTGTTGGGTGTAAGTGAGGTAAGGAATCCGTGTACACCCGGGCGCATAAACCGACATTGAACAAGGACGGGAGCGGTTACATCCGATTGGTCTTAGGCTACAGAGCCGTTCACCTCTGCAAGGCATCGGCTTAAAACAGTTTGTATGTAAGGAAACTAGCCAGTTGCTTGCACGAATTCGATGCCTCGCAATATCGGATGCGTTCAGCTTTGTTAGCAATACTTAAAAAAATAATAGTCTACAATACGCTGAGAAATGGCGTAAACTGAGTTAAACGAACAGCCAAATATATAATAAATAAAACATACAACGATACTATGACATAATTCGTAAACGTTTAGAAGAACAATTTAAAAGAGTGTCAATATTCTGCGGAGGCTAACATACAACGTGATCGAGAGTTAACTAGAAGGGGTCGCTTTTTTACATAGAAAACTTACCGACCTCGAGGTCATTATTCTCCATAGAGGAACGACCGGGAGCATTTTTCCTACGGGGGTCATTTTGTCCCATTACGCCGGCAGCAACCGGATGTTAACGATTATTTGACTACTTCACATGCAATATAAGTTAAAGACAACGAAGATCATGAAGACAGTGCAACAAGAGGATAAACCATTGAGGACATCATACATTAACGTTACATAGACAGCATCATAGCATCGACAATATATCAGGTCATCTCACGATCAAAGAGGCGAGCATAGTGGCTAACTGTTAATGAATCAACCCCTAAACATGCACAGTGTTACAAGAGATAGGGTCATAACCTATTTTACTATGTTTTCAGATTTGTAATTGTATGAAAGTAACCATGACTGAGGACCTTACAAAGTTTGCTAATCACGTCACTGTAGACGTCAAGTTGTGCCTTGTCCCAGTATAGTTCTTAAATTACTGAAACTGCACGAGACGGATATATGAAGCGTGGGAAACTGTGTCTATTTTATCGCAAAGAGAGAAAAATACTATAATCTGGATAATACAGCCAGATTTATTATGAACACGATATTTGTATTATGTATATGTAGCGATCGAAACCACAGACCTAACAGATCACATTTACCATAATATAAAGAAGTATATATATACTCAGTTGCAAAAGAAAGTGGACACTGAGTTTTGTTTAGATTTAATTGTATAAAGTATTTTTAGAATTAAATTGACAAATTCCATTCCATTGCCAATATCATGCTGTCATTTGTTTTTCACAAGGTCGAATCATTTAGGGACTGTCGCTTGATAAAAAGGAAGTAAAGTAAAATTGTCGAAGTGTCCAGTTTCTTTTGCAACTGAGTGTATATGCTACAAAAGGAGTATGCGAGTGTACCTTTGGAAACGACCGAACACAAAAAATACGAAATATTGCAGTCTCGGTTTGATTGAGACTGTTAATGAACGGTAGTGAACTATGCTTGCTACCGCTCACGCCACCTAGTCCCGGATTGAGCAGAACTCAATATTCATAAAAACAATAGAACAGAATTATAACCATTTTACTATGTCATAAGCTCGGAGCCGTTGCTGATTTTTGGCCATAAAACAGTACTGAATTAAGATACTAACTAGTAACATTATCAAATTGTCTGCCTTGTGTTAGATATCCATGAAATATTTTGATTTTATTTTTTCAATTCTATGTACACATATATAAAGATGGACGGCGATATATAGATATATTTCACACTATTGGCAGTGGCGGGTAAATGATAAAAAGCAAACACTAACAACATGAATATACTGAAACAAAGACACAGTGTTTCTTTCACCGGATTCAATTAAATTATTCGGAGGTTCCCACTTGTTTGACAAGACGGGCGTGTTTCGCTTGCAACGGTCTACCCACACTTCAAATGCTAATCTATCTTTGTAGCATGGTCACAGACAATTCTCTTTGTTCAGACAAATGTGTAAATCGTTAAATTGAAAATAGGACATGTCAGAATAACTGTGAGAATAACAGTGAAAATAACAGTTAAAATAACTGAAATAGAGCTGAAATGGACATGCTACAAAACAAATAGAGTATGGTTTCATCTCGTTGGTTAATTTAAACACCTCGATGGGCTACGCCCATCTCGATGTTTAAATGAACCAACTCAATGAAACCATACTCTGTCTATTACTTATTCTGATCAGGAAAACGAAAGAAACTGAGATTATTATTACCTTGTCATTCTTTATGCAAGCTTTAGCACCCAGCTAACATTTTTAACACATGCCATGAAACGTAATCCTACATAGACAATGATATGAGATTAATGGGGAACCGCTAATCGCTTTGAACCATACTCTATCTATTACTTATTCTGATCAGGAAAACGAAAGAAACTGAGATTATTATTATCTTGTCATTTTTTATGCACGCTTTTGCACCCAGCTAACATTTTTAACACATGCCATGAAACGTAATCCTACATAGACAATGATATGAGATTAATGGGGAACCGCTAATCGCTTTGAACCAGTGACGTCACAGGTCTCTTGACACTTACCCATCTTCTAAAACGTCATAACTAGGAGCGTGTGCGCTATGAGGTTTAGCTGACTACTGTGAGAAAACGGGCCAACCAATAAGTGTAATATTTAAGAACATTGTATGTTATATATATATATATATTTCAGAATATACGTTCAAAAGAAAGTCACGCAAAACTTCACATTTAAGCTTTAATGCCATTGGCTTAAATTGGCCATGAAACGGTCTTGTTCTTAATATAGCGGCCATGAAGCGGTCTTGTCTTTTAACATCGGTAAGATCTATAGATTATTGCGATTTAAAAAGAAAAGTATGCCAATCAATAGGAAATACTTCTTTCAACGTAAGGAACTGCCATTTACGGTACTCTGTGACTAACCAAGAACAATTCAATTATCTATTTAGTATTATAAACTTACCTAATTTTTCCTCATCTTTCCATCCTGGAAATAAATAAAACAAGTTAACAAGATTAGGTTAGACTTCGCAAAAATCATCTTATTTACGCTATACTTAAATGATACTCAATTATGAATAACTTATGAATATGAATAAATCAAGCGTAAAGTTGTTTCAGTTTGACGACAATCCAAAACGGCGGCATTAAGCCAAACATTATTATTATTATTATTGTTATTATTATTATTATTATTATTATTATAACAAGAAGAAATGTCAAATGCTAACCAAGAAATATAAAAAGATCGGACAGGAAAAGTAGCATTCAAGGAGGACAGTCAAGCACAAAACACAGAAACAAACATGCAAACAGACAAACAAGAAGGCAAAAGTAATAATAAATGCAAACGACATCACAAACACAAAGGGGCTGACAATAGGGCTACCGCCTTGGAACGGTCAGTGGCAAAGTAGGTCACTGGGGGTTTAAACCGGTTCTAGGGTGCATCAAACCTCACACTTACCCTACTTCATCCCATTAAAACAGGACATTGTAAATAAAGAAATCCTCGCCATGATCTCATCTCTAACCAACAAGGCAGCATCAATAGGCAATACAAGTAAAACACAAATCTGCTCGTGTAAATATAATACAAAAAAACAATAGCCTAGAAAGCCACAATGAAGGTACTCAATGACTTGGCAGAAGCCAGAGCAACAAGACAATAAACCATTAAGGGCACGACAAGAAATATCATAGACAAACATCAAACGCCACCGTCCCAATGGGCTTTAGGTAGGCGTCATCATAGGGTCCACAGCCTGTCCGGTCATCGTACAGTTAAAGAGGAAAGCATAGTAGCGAACTGTAAAAGGGTCCACCACCAAGCATGCAGTACGTTGCAAAATGATAGGGTCATAACCTCTTTTGATAAACTTTTTAACAAGTTTAACAAAGATAGTATGAAAGTGATCATGATCAAGAATCTTACAAAGTTTATAAATCACATCACCATAGAAGTCATGTTGTGATAGTCCTTGTCGCAGAAGAGTCCTTAAATTACTTTTATATTTGGCAAGAAGATCAGGGTTACGATAATGGTTTTACGAAGTTTATGGTAACGGTAACCCTGATTGAGTAGCTTTTTAGTTATACAAATATTACGAATATTAAAGTCCTCAACCCGAGTACAAGCTCTTGAAAAACGAATAAGTTGAGACACATACACCCCATAAGAAGTTGCTCGGGGAACATCCCCATCCAAGTGGGGATAATTAACAATGTCAAAGTTAAAATCATCTCTCTTGTCATAGATTTTCCTAATTATTTCACCATTTTCAATCGAGAGATCTAAATCAAGAAAAGAAGCGTTATTATCGGATATATTAGCTTTGTTAAGCTGAAGTTCTTTAGGATAAATATTATTAACCATAGTTGGAAAGAAAGGGTTGTCAATGTTCAATATGTCATCCAAGCAAGTTCACATAGTATAATTGTCTAAACTGCCGTTAGTATAAAACGCTTTAATATTATTATATGTCAAAAATATAGTATTTTCTCTAGCGAATGTTTTTTGAATAAGAGAAATTAGCTTGTCTTTAATAAGGTGATGTGGTAAGGTTGTATATAGTGTAGAGAAGTCATAAGTGCTTATTGATGAAACTTGACCTTTATTGAAAATGTTATCAAGCACGTCTCCTGAATTTTTCATAGACCAAAATAAATTAATCCCAGAGTTGTCATAAGTTTTATCACACTATAGTTTAACATGATCTTTAACGGCAGTAAGACAAGAAGTTAACAGTTTGGAGATGTTTGTTGTGGTGCAGGCACTAGAATTCGAAATAAAGCGAGCCTTATACGGATTTGTATGTAATTTAGGAATCCAGTACATAGCAAGAAGTTTATTTTGCTTATCGTTTACACCAGCCTTGAAAGTAGTCTACCGAGTGATATATGCGGAAACAACATCATCCTCAGTAGAAATAACGGGAGTATACGAATTGGTGCTGCCGAGTTCCAGAACTAATCATTGACGTAATGTAGGCGTCAAATAATAATTACATTATTAGCTGCTTCATCTGCAGGAACTAAAACAAATATATTATGAAATTCCTGAATTCCCGATTTTAAATTACGAAAGGAAAACCTAGGTCTCGGAGGAAGTAAAGAGGGGTTAGCATTATAAAAGCATATACGTGTATCTATAAATTTAAGAATTGACTTTTTCCAAGTATAAAGCGAGTTTGGGTCCGCATGTTCTCTACGACACCATTTTATACTAAAGTCTTCAATGGAGTGAGCGATCTGGGCACGACAGGCATTAAAATCAATAGTTGACGGTAATCTATATTTAGGACATTTCGAAAACAAATGCCGAATACGTTTATCAACAATATCAAAATTACCAGTGATGACATGACCTGCTGGAGCATAGAAAAATGTTGATGTGTTGTATTCACATTCCTTAGGAGTATTATGTACAATATCAAGGTCAGAAACTATTTTGTTGTAGTTGAAAATAATATTTCTAATAGGCTTTGTGGTTGACTGTCCTCCTTGAATGCTACTTTCCCTGTCCGATCTTTTTATTTTTATTTTTTATATTTATAACAAATTACAGGACTTTCGGAATTTTTGAAATATTTTGGGATAAGTTCTACATGAGTATCTCGAAAAATACTAGGCATGTCAATAAAATCAATACCTCTATTAATATATAGTAGTTTTAGAAAATACGTGATCAGACTCCTTGTCAATATGGGGTCGGAGGACATGTTGTGTGTAGCTTTGAACTATGGAAGCAGTGTTATACAAGGGATCTGTACGAATGAAAATTGTGTCGGCTTCCAAGTCGATCAACTTTAGTGAAGAAATGGACAAAGATGTAAGCCGTGAAAGCATAGAGTGCTTTCCAGACTGTTTAGAAATAGTATGTAAATCAGCGACAGAAATGATTACACGCGATTTACTTTTGATGTAACCATTACGCCTAAGACCATGAGACCTAGAGTTACGCTTTCGAATAGAAAACATAGAAAAAATGTCAATATTAGGATCTTTAGAAATATTTCCTTTTTGATAAATATTGTCATTAAGGCCGAGTGGATAAGATGTCTGTACGTTTTTCATCCACTTAAGTTCTGCAATATGTCTAGCTTTTATTTTAAAGCTTTTATAAGCATCATTATATATTGTGTTCACGTAATCGAACTTTTAAGGATCGACCTATTTGTCCAACATATTGTATACCGCAACGTGGTGCATTTCAAGTCAGAACATAAATGACGTGAGATGTACGTCAATCAACATTTGAAGCTAGACATACATTAAACAATCTACCATTAACAGCTGATTTAATGGTGGACTTGCAAGATAAATAATTGCAACAACTGCACCTCTTAGCATTGCACTTATTAATAGAGGGAAACATCCTGCGTCTTGAATGAACTAAATGATTTCTAAAAGGAGACTTTATATGGTATTTTCTCAAAACAGGTGATCCTAGAGGAGTTAGGACACTTTTGAGCCATTATTAAAAATCCTAGTAATATTATTAGAAGGAACATGAAACGATATTGTCGAATGAAGATTTAAAGGTGTAAGGCGTACATATGGTTTAGTTCTAAGAAATGAAGAGTTATTTTGTGGAATTTGTATTGATGACGCAGAGTGTAACCGAAGAGGTGAAAGATTTATTTTAAAAGTTTTAACTAATAGACTCTTAATTTTTGTTTTGTTTTATGTCCAAATTTGACTACTGGTTAATAAGATATGGCAAAGGCACGAAAGTACTCAACCTAGATATAGACGTGTAACGTTGATATATACCCTGACCTTGACAAAAGAAACATGGGACGTCATTATTTGATAAGAATTTACGAAAATGAAATCCAATTCTGCCAACTCGTTAAGGTGACATGGAAAATACACGAAGATACCCAACTTTTGCATTTGACCTCTAAGTTTGACATTGGCCATTGATTAAACGTAACACGTTATTTTGATGTGTTAAGAATGTATGCAAAAGGAAATCAATATCACCCCACTGGCTTAGGTGATATGGCGAAGACAGGAATTCGGACGGAAGGACAGGCATAAGGAGGGATAGTCCAAACACTATGTGACTACGGCACCGGGGACATTTAAAAAAAAAAAAAAAAAAAACATCGAGGACTTTATTATACACCAACATAGATACTAACCTCACTTTTCAATTAGTGGCCCAAGAAAAAACAGGTTTTAAGATGACACACTTGTTCGGCATATCTATGTAAATGCTAATTTAAAAAGCCAGTTTTATGAGTTATTTGATCAGAGTTGTGTGTAACTAAACGCCAAACAACCGAATACATGGATGTTTGCAAATGACTGTTTCAATGCAGTACCCACGTTGTCAACCATTATGTGACTGTGTTGTCGTTTACTGTGCTTTTAGACGAGTTGAATGGTAGTTTACGTCATTTTTAGCGCATGCTAGGATATATATATAAAGGTCGATCTTTTTTGTGTTAGAGTCAGACCACTCCATTTTTCCTGGTTATAAACAGTACTGAATACCTCCCGCCATGATCATTTATACATGTTATTGTTGTTTGGGGTACGTGTTTTTGTTTGACTGCGTTCTGAGAATGCCACATTCTTTGTTCGACATTTCGAACGGAATTCACGCAAAACTATTTCAGCCACTATTAAATTTACATACAAAACAGTCTGGAAAGCACTCTATACGTTCACGCCTAACTTCTTTGTCCAGTTCCTCACGTAAGTTGATTGACGAGGATACAAATGTATTCGTACATATTGCTTTGTATACCACTGGTTTTATAATTCAAAGATATACACAAGATATTCTCCGACCCCATATTGACAACAAGTCTGATCACGTCAGACAATCAAATTATTTGGACTTAAGTTTGTGAAGCACTTACTTTCCTATAAGAAAATATGTTCGTCAGGTACGGAATAACCGTTTATAGTCAACATGTTGGAATCCCTATGGGTACGAACTGTGCACCTCTTGTCGCAGATTTACCTTTGTATTGCTATGAAAGAGATTTCGATGGTTTGCTTTTGTCATCGAAAAATGATCTAAATATTTTCAAACCTCACTTTGGTCTTACATTTTCGTCTCGGTAAGATACAATACATGGGGTTTTATTCTTTCACATTCGTCATGAACACATTGCGGCAGGTCTTAAATGGTTTGTTTTTCTTGTTCTTTTGTACCAACTTGTATAAAATAAACATTGCACTGTTTTTGAAAACAAATACATTACTCATATGCTATTTTGCGTAACTTGTTGATAATTAATGAAGAGAAAACATATATTATGGTGAAAAAAAGAGTAGTTATTTGGTAGATATTGTTCTAGTTTTGTTTATTTGTTTGAATTATTTATATATATATTATCTACATTGCCTTCATTACTCCTTACTTCTTTTCGAAATGTTACTTCATATCACTTATATAACATGTTAACTATAATAAGTGTAAGAAATTATGCATAGTATTGTCATATAAAATCACTGGTGCGAGAGTAAACGATGTAGTGTGTATTTTGAACGTGAAGCGTGCACACATATTTAAGTAGCATCCTCATGTGCCTTTTATAAAGTACAATAATATGTAATACATTAATCATGATAATTCTGCAAAGCTTATTTTAACCAGTTCTGAACAGAATAGCTAATTTATAAAAAAAGTGTTTGTGTCTTTGTGTGTGTGTGGGTGTGTGTGTGTCTGTGTGTAAATTGTTGTTTCATTAATTTTGTGCATATATATATATATAATACCTAAATTTTATTTCTATTGTTTTTTATGTAAAAAAAAAAGAAATGTGTTGATATATGTTGATATATATTTTTCTGTAAAGCATGTTTAAACTGTGAAGTATTACAATAGCAATTGTTCAATGTTTTTGGGGAGAGTATATATTTACATATAGTTCGTTTTGGTATTGTAGAGTCGATCAAAATGTATACGTAAGTGCTTATTTTTTAGAATATAATGTGTTCAATATATAGTATTTTTTCATAAACGTAAAGCACTAGTAATTATTGTAAATTTTGATGCTCCCGTAAAAGACACACAGCTAATGTGTTTTGAATAGAAATGTATTCTTTGTAAAGGCTACTTAATCGAACACGTAGGATTACTTTTGATGTATATAAACTGAGTGCCACCAGATATTCTCCAAATGTGTGTGCCATGTAGTTATAGCTAGATGCAGAGTTTATTTGATAAACAATGCATTGTTTATGGGATAACCTCAACGTGATTGTGTAGTTGTTGTATTTTTTTGTTTTTTTTTGTTTCTAAGCCACTTTGGCTTTTTATTTTGAAATATGTTTAATTGTTTTTGTATGGTGTCTTTCTTCCTTAATTTTGTTTCATGGTTGTTGTTGTCGATTTCTTTTTTCTTTTTTTTCCTTTTTCCTTTTTCCCTTTTTCAGACGAAAAAAGGACTTTGTAGCGATGTGTGTGTTCTATCCTTGGTGCTTTATTTTATCTTATTTTTGTATTTAAGATTGAATCCGAAATTATTGCTTTCAACGTGTGCTATGTATTGATATGCAAATATAATACACTATTACAAACTTAGATGGCGCCCAAATCGTACACCAATACGAGAATACTGAAATGTACACTGTCACCCCTGGTCTCTCCTTCTTATATCTTACTCTGACTTCTCTCTATATACTCTCTTTTTCAACGATAGACTACTTAGACGTTAAACGTTTACCGTACTGTTCAATGGTAATACACTGTAATGATATTCAAACAACCCATACTTGTCATAACATACATTTTATGATAGTAATAAATGACGGTTAAAATATGTACCTTTAATGTTAAGGGACTGGGCGATTATCACAAGCGACGACAAATCTTTGAATGGTTAAAGCTAAATAATTACTCAATTTGTTTTTTACAAGAAATCCATTGCGAAGAAAATACATTTAGAACATGGAAAACAGAATGGGGGCATGAGGCATTTTTTAGTGGAAATAGTAGAAATAGTATGGGCGTGGGCATCCTTGTTAACTCGAATTTTTCATACAAAATATTGGAACATAAAAACATTATAGATGGTAGGATGCAATCATTAAAGATCAGCATAGATGAACAAGAATTTCTAATGTTGAATGTGTATGGTCCGAATAACACATCTGATAATATGAAGTTTCTGTCAAGTATTGAAGAGTTTGTCACTTTAAATGATAGTGATACTTTAATTATTGGTGGGGATTTTAATACTGTGATTGATGTAAGTTTAGACAAGAAAAATGGTAATATTAACAACAACAAACAATGTCGAGAAAAGATTAATACTATAATAGGAAATAACGATATAAACGATATTTGGAGAATTTTTAACCCCACTACTAGACATTACACGTGGCACTCAAACCATAAACCCCCAATATTTTGCAGACTAGATTATTTTTTAGTGTCTTCAAATATTATAAATTCTATCTCGGCTTGTAAAATATCTACAGGGCTACGTTCAGATCATTCTCTTGTATATTTTAATTTAAATACGGACAATACACCACGCGGACCTGGGTATTTTAAATTGAACAATAGTGTAATTTTAGAAAAAGAATACCAAATTAAAATTAAACAAACTATACAAGAAATAGTCAAAATAAATAAAGATTCAAACCCCAATACTCTTTGGGAAATAGTTAAAGGCACAATCCGTAATGAGACAATTCTATATACATCGCTCAAGAGAAAAAAAGTATTAAAAGAAGAAATTAAACTAAAAGATGAAATAGACAAACTAGAATTAGAATTATCATCAAACCCTCATAACGAAAATACGATTAACACTATTTTAGAAAAAAAAAATCTTTTAGCAAATATTATAGAAAAAAAGACCATTGGTATCATTATTAGAGCAAAAGCAGAATGGGTCGAAGGAGCAGAAAAAAACACAAAATATTTCGCAAATCTAGAAAGAAAAAAATCAGAACGGAAAAACATAAAAAGACTAATAAACAACAATATAGAAATTACGGACTCTAATAGTATCATGACAGAAACAAAACGGTATTATGAACAATTATATAGTAAAATTAATACGAAAATAACAAATACGGATTTTTTCCCCATCGAAAATGAAACTTCATTAAATCAAGAACAACGCGAACTGTGTGAAGGAAATTTAAGAGAACTAGAATGTTATAATGCTCTAAAAGAAATGAAAAACAACAAAAGTCCGGGTTCGGATGGAATAACAACAGAGTTTTATAAAATATTTTGGAACGAAATTAAACACATTTATATTAATTCAATTAATTATTCATCTGAAAATGGAAATTTAACAGTTATGCAAAAACAAGGCGTTATCACCTTATTACCTAAAAAAGACAACAATTTAACTTCATTGACAAACTGGAGACCTATAAGTTTATTAAACGTGGAC